>PPHD01005166.1:14381-26905 GCA_002909625.1 Bambusicola thoracicus | reverse complement strand
CTCAGGGTGATGCTCCTTGGAGTAGCTGTATGCAGTGTGAGGGTGCAGCCGCACTGCTCTGCACCTGCACTCGGGAGGGCAGTGAGCCATCGTGAGCACACGTGTGAAAGTGGTGGCGAGAGCCATAACGGAGCACTGGAGGCAATGGTGTGTGACTGCCGGCCCTGCTTGGCTCTGTCTGTTGGGCTCACTGCGTCACCTGGGCTTGGTGACAGCATGGGGCATTCCCCCTGGTGCTGGGCCACGTGTGGTGCATTGCTGTGTGCTACAGCGCCTGGAGCACTCCGTGCTGCTGGAGGTCAGCCTGAGTTAGCTGATGTGGCACTGATCCCCGGATTCTGTAAGTGGCAGCGTTGGTACTGCTGGCTGTGGGGCTGGAAAGGGGGGCGGGTGCTGCGGGGCTGAGGCTGCTGCACGGCGCTGGGAAGGGGTGCTCTGTGGGCAGGACTGCAGCTTGGCTTTCCTTCTGAGAACCTTTTTCTAAAAGTTAAGAGACGCGAGGCTGGTAGATGACAGTAGTGCCCAGCTGGTCAAGGATGATGCAGAATGTGAAGCAATTTCTCACATAAAATTGCAAGTCCTGGTGATCTGCAGCATGCAGGCCTGGCTGGGCATGGGCAGGAGCTCATGCTATTTTTTTTTTCCTTTTGACTGCACCGTAGCACTGTAAAAAGTACTGATTGCAATTGTTTTAATTTTTGCCTGCAGAATTCCACGCGTTAATAAATTATATGGTAAAGAACACATCCCCGTTTAAGTTTCTCAGTTCTTGTGATGATGAGCAATGACCATAAAGCAAAGCACTCCTCTGTGCCTGCTGTCCGGATCGTGGCTTTGTCAGCACAGCTGCACTCCTGCCTGTTTGTACTGGAGTGCTGCAGGAACTGCTGCAATCCCTGCCTCACACCGCGGCCAGCAGCCCACAGCCTGGGCACTGCGTGTCTGGGCACTGCTTTGCCCCCCACCCCAGGCAGTGACGTGGCCCCTGCTGGCACCTTGCAGCACGTTGGTGGCTGCACTGTAAGCAGCTGTGCGCACGTCCTTCGTCCCAAACGTGTGGCACACTGCGCCTCGCTGGGTGCTGCGGCAGCAGCTGCCAGCCGTGGGTTTATCTTCACGTTGTGAATTGCTCTACGGTGCACTGCAGTTCTGTGCCTTGAGAAACAAGCACACGTTTCAGCAGTCACGGCGAGGCATAACGCATGGTAGCTCCAGGTTCTGTTTTACTGCAAAGAATTCAATGGCTTCTCCTCAGTTTCCTGCGTTATTTCTGCATGTTAAAAATGCTTTTTCGTGTTTAACTCCTTGAGTGCTCTAAGGTCTTGCATTTCATAGCACAACTTGTAACTGCTGTTTTTCCCCCACTGCAAAGAGCACCAAAGCTGGGTGCTGCTCAGAAGGCAGCACGGGGCTGGGGCTGCCAGGGCTGGGAAGGGACATCCATAGGAACATCAGCAGGGCAACCAGCCTAGTCTAGTGGTGGGCGACCCTGCCCACAGGAGGAGGTTGAAACTAAGATGATCTTTGAGGTCCTTTTCAACGCAGGCCATTCTATGGCCTGACCTGCGGCAGAGCTGCACTGCAGCAGGGAGGGGCCTCAGCACTTTGCTGGGAAACGAGAATATGGGCAGCTGTGTGGTGTTACCTGAAGGACTGCCCTCAGGTTGCTGTGGGTAAAGCCCGCGCGCTGTGTGGAGGGCATGGAGCAGCTGGGTGCAGCACGGCGTGCCGGGATGAGATGCAGTGCCTGAAGAGGGCCGTTGGTCGCTTGTGTAGTTAGTGAAGCACTCTGAAATACTTGATATATTTGCAAAGGATGATTTGCTTGAGCAGTGGGTATATGGGGCTGCTCTCAGATGCTCCTGTGCAGAAGGAAGCACAGTGCTTTGCAGCTGCAGCCCAGCAGCGTTGCTCACGGCATAAGTGCTGCAGAGCCGTGCGCTGGGTCCTGCTGCACATTGTCTCTGCCTGCTCCTAAATCACAAAAGCAAGGTTTTATTTTTTGTATAATAGCAATTCAGTTTTAAATGTAGTGTCCGTAACGGCGAGTGCCAGTGTGTTTACCCATGGTGGGAGCACCAATTACCGCTCTGCCTGCCCTCTGCCTCCCGCAGGTAGCACAGCTGCACGCGGTGCCAGCGCTCTGCTCAAACAAATGCAAGCAGTTGCACCTCTTCTTTCAGACCTGTAAGTGCATGCAGCCAGCTTCAAAGTGGGAGAGCGACTTGTTGCAACACTGCTGAGCTGTGCTCCGTGCCTGCAGCTGGCAGCCGGGTGCAGGGTGGGGGACTGGAGTGCTAAATAACAGTAAATCCTTGCATCTGCTTCCCTCCATCCAGACACAAAGATGTCCCTTTTACTCCCAGTATCTCAGGCGTTATGTGCCTGAGTGCGGACTGTGGGGGTCACGGGGACAGCTCCTGAGGCACTGCCCACGAGCATCCAGCAGCAGACCTGGCTGGTACTGCTGGAAAACGGGGCTGTTCCTGCCCATCCTGTGCCCAGGTGGTGGGACCAGCACCCCGATGGGCTGGCTGTGGGGCACAGGGGGCAGAGCAGCATTGTCCGTCCCCAGGGGAGAGCTGGGGGGCGGGGCCGGGGGCAGCCTGCAATGTCTCAGTGCACATCCTCACTTGCTACTGTTGCGCTCAGTTTCAGGGTGGCTTGAATGTGGAGAGGTGAGCGGTTTAATTATACCATCGTAGGGACTGCTGAGCATCACTAAGTACTCACGTAGGCCCCATTGTGGGAAGGGGAGATGTGACATTCGGTGCTGTGCTGTGCCGACCCGAATCTGCCTTCCCAGAAACACAGTGTATCCTCACTGCTGGCAGCCAGTACCGGGGCTGCTGCCCTGTGCATCAGATGCATCTTCTGCGCAGGGTGTGGGCAGAGCCAGCGGGCAAGCCGTGAGATCGTGTTGTAGGAGGCTGGGGCTGCGGGCAGCGCTGAGCTGGGTGCCCGGGCTGCAGGGCAGAGAGCAGTGCAGGCTGCTGGCAGCTGCTGCAATGAGAGCACTGTCGGTGTTCTGAGCTGAATTGCAGGATAAGGTCAAACTGCACTGAATTGATTTGTTTCCGGATAAAAATGTTTTTTTAACTGAACGTAAGGCTGTCTTTTGCCTTGTCACTGTTCCTGCTTGGATTTGTTTCAAAGAGAAATGAGTAAAGGAAAAGAACTGTAATTCGAAGGATCTGTTTTTCCAGAAGAAGATTCAATTCTCTTCCTTTTTAACCTTTTTTTTTTGTTACTGCATTATCTCCTCATCAGTGAAAGCTGAGGCTGCACTGTCACCCTGCAAGCAGTGCACGAAGTACATCTGCACTGTGGGTGCAGGTGACCCCGCTGTGCTGGCTCTGTGAGATGGCTGCGGTGGCCTCAGTGCCACCCGGTGACCCCTGAGCTGCACAGTGGTCCAGTGCTGCTCAGTGTGGGGCCAGCGCTGGGTGAGCCTCTTTCAGCCCCACTGTGTGCTGCTGTCATGGGGGAAAGTGCATCCCTGGAAGGGGTCTGCATGCTTTGCTTTACAGCCATTGCTGTTTGCCTGGCTTCCAGCAGCAGCAGCATTTTATTAGGGTTGCTCTGCAGAAACGCGTGGTTTAGAAAGGTGAAGCAGGCAGCTAGTAGCAGAGCTGTGAGGTCACTCCCATCCACACCTGGCCGCCCTGGAAGGAGCTGGGGCTGCAGGGTTGGCTGGCTTGGGCTGATGGGGGCTCCCCGGGAGATGTGCCTCTGCCTGCCTCAGCCTCTTGTGCTCCTTCTCTTCCCCAGGGGCGATGTTCGAGGGAGAACTGCAAGTACCTTCACCCGCCGCCGCACTTAAAAACGCAGCTGGAGATCAATGGCCGCAATAACCTGATCCAGCAGAAGAACATGGCCATGCTGGCCCAGCAGATGCAGCTTGCCAATGCCATGATGCCCGGAGCCCCGCTGCAGCCTGTGGTATGTGCTCGGGGTTGGGGTGGTGAGTGCTGGAGAGGGGTGGCTGTAGGAGCCCACAGATGTCAGGAACTAATGGGGAAATCCAGTGCTGGGCTGCATGTCTTTGTGCTACTCGGTTCCTCCTTGCCCAAAACTACGTTGTTTCACTTGTTAATGTAATTCTCTTTTTTATAACATATTTCTTAACTTTAAGAACATGAGCTACGTGTGTGCGATTTTAGTAGACAGCCATTTCCTTTGCAGTTTCATATGCTGTGGGAAATTTTGGGGAAGATTCCTGCTGGCTGTATTCCACTCGTGTGGGGGAGCCCTCCGGGTGCTCTGTGCTGGGCCCTGGTTTGGCCGCACGCTGCGGGGCAGAGCTCAGAGTGTGAGTCGTGCATGGAGCTCAGCCTGCGGCCATGGGGCTGCCAGCGGGGGACAGATGCAGAGAATGCCCTCCTGCACTCGGTGGTCTGTTTGGTTGATTGAATAGAACTGCTATTCTCCCGTAGAGCTTTATGCCTCACCTGTTTCGAGAAAAAGTGTATGTGGCTGGGAAAATCAGAAAATGCTGTGCAGGGATCTTCCCAGTACATAGCCTTTGGTTGCAGTTGCCACAGCGTGGGAAGACAGGGCGTCCTCTGTGCTCTTTGAGCATCCTTCAACACAACTGCACGCATCACCAAAGCAAGGGAGTGAGCTGAGGCCGCGCTGCTGTGCGAGCACCAGTGAGGCCGCGCCGTGCTGCTGCGCAGGCGTTCACTCCACAGCTGCCTCCCCATAAGTTTTTAACTGCAAAGTATGCCCAGTTTTGTTTTCCTTTCCTGACTGGAGTACAGCGATGCCGCACTGGTGCCAGCCCGCTCTTACTGGGGGCCATGAAGAAACTGAACAGTCAACATGCAGCAGACGGTGAAAGCCATTGCGTAAAATGTTCTTCTCTTATCGTCCTACTAATAGGTTCGTTATTGCATAGACGATAACACAGTAATGAAAAGTATGGTTAATTAATAGCAAACTTAATATTATTTTGTTTCTTGTAAAATTTATGTTTTTCTGTCTCATTCACATGGATGAAAAAGCAGATACATGGAAGAGAGCCCTCTCGTTTATGCAAATATCAGGCTGTCTTTCTCCAATAACCTTTGCATTTTTGTGCAGTGTTTCAGACAGACTTTCTCGTTGCTTGCAAACAATTGGGTCACTTCCTCAGGAACTCAAAGCCATGTGGTGCTCTGTGCTGGCTGGCCTACATAGATAGGAAACAGAGAAAAAAAGTTGCATTAACTCCGTTGTTTTTCCTTCTAAAAATTTCTTTGGAAGAAAAGTGGAAACGCCTTGAGCAACTGCTTTATTTGGACATGGAGACAAAGAGCTGGACATGGACACCGACTGGCTGTGCCAGCGCCGTGCCCCGCACTCAGTGGGGCAGCAGGTCCCGAGCCTCGCTGCAGCGCTTGATCCTGCAGCTTGCTGCCGCGTGCCGCAGCCCTCGTGCCAGTCCTTTCTCACCAGCACCAGACACCCGCACGTGCTTTGGCTGTGTTCCTCCAAGACCCACAGACCAGTCCTGTGCCCACGAGCACCGAGTGGCAGCGTGGCAGGTGCCCGTACTTACGCGTGTGTCTCTGTTCTGCTTGCAGCCCATGTTCTCCGTTGCGCCCAGCCTAGCCACCAATGCCTCGGCTGCCTTCAACCCCTACCTGGGGCCCGTGTCCCCAGGGCTGGTGCCGGCGGAGATCCTGCCCACCGCGCCCATGCTGGTGGCGGGCAACCCTGGTGTCCCGGTGCCTGCTGCCGCCGCTGCTGCTGCGCAGAAGCTGATGAGGACGGACAGGCTGGAGGTAGGAGCCCAGTGGTAGCTGCTCCCGCAGTGCCAGTCACTGCGTGTGCCGGAGAGAATGTAGTTCTCTGGCAAAAGCAAACCGCAAGCGTCACTTCGGCTGATGGTGCCCTGCCTTGGCTGAAGGCAGGGAGAGCGCGCAGCCCCGTGCCGTGCTTGCAGCTCTGCTCCTGGCCCTGCAGCCCAGAGGGAAGCGGAGCACTGAGAGTGTCCTGAGGCCGCATTAATGTGTGCGCAGCAGCTGCTAACGGGCACGGGCACAGGGCCTGCTGCAGCTGCCGGCCGGGAGCCGCTTCCAGCTCTGCCGTGTTCTAGCTCTGGGCACATGCTGCTGGCATTGCCCGGCGCCTCTGTGTGCTCCTTCGCTGCGGCCCTGGCAAGCGCTGGTCCTCGCTGGCTCTCGCTCCCCCTTGCCCTGAATCTCTCTGATCTGAAAGTCTTGGCTGTGTTCTTGGTACCATATTGGCCTTGTGCTCAGAGCCAGCACCGTGCCATGCACTCGTGGTGCTGGGTGGTGCAGGTGGGTGACATCCCAGCAGGCAGTGTGACGTTACGCGCTGCTGTGCATGGTGCCCTCGGTGCCAGTGCAGATGTGAAGAATCACCCAGCAGTTCCCAGGTACCCAGCGGCTCCTGACACCGCAGATGTCCGAGGGCATGGGGTGAGCTGATGTTCTGGAGCTGGTACCTGCGTGCGGTGGGAGCAGTGGCAGTGATCTGTTGTAGAGTGCAGACAGCTGTAATGGTAGTGCCTTTCTACCTGCCTAGCTGTATGGGAACTGTTGAATCACGGCCTGAACCTCTGATTGACCACCTGAGGCGAGTGCTGAGTTGGCCGCAGGGGCACAGGTGAACGCAGTTTCACCTGAGTGACCAAAAGGGGTGGAGCCTGGCTGCACCCCACGGAGACCCCATTGAAGGGCTGACTCCCCAGGAGGAAGGATCTCTATCTGGAGATCACTCCTCTTGGTGCCCTTCTGTGAGCCCAGGACATGGGTAAGATCTTTATTTCATTTCTCCTTTGTAACGCGATAATCTCTGGTCCCATACCTGTATACCTGTTTGCCATATACTAGGCATCTGCAGCGATAGGGTGTGCGTCTGCTGATGGGGACCATGAGTGCCTTTTGCTCGGTGGTGTTGCCTTGGCAAGCAGCAGGCTGTGAGGCTGTGAGCTGCCTGGCACCGCTGTTCCTGGACATCACATCCACACAGGTGCCCTCCTGCAGGGTCACAGCACTTCCCGATGGAGTTGGGGTGTCAAAGGAAAGAGCTCCTTGGAGCACATTCAGGTTGTAGGAGGAGCAGCCTCCCCAGGCAGGCATGTCATCCATTGTAAGAGATTTCTCCTCAGCCAGCTCTTTATTTCAGAGGAGACTTACCAGAAAGGGTTTAAAATAAAATGCTGTCAGATAAACTCCTAAATAAATCACGTGGGGCTCAGAAATAAAACTTGGAGATGGGCATTTCCAAGGACACTGCCTGCAGCCACGGGTACGGGGGAAGGGGCTGCAGCAGGTGAGCCACTGCCTGCAGACCCAGCCCTCTGCTGGCAGCACATTCTTTCTGTACAGTTCAGAGGTGCTGAACTGCTAGGCCACACTTCTCAATGCAACGGGGGGCTGTGAGAGTGTTACTCTCACAGTTAGAAAATGGTCTGCAAAAATACCTGAAATCAGACAAATTCCCTCTCATTTCCTGACATTCCGGCCTGCCAGCACCTGGCAGCTTCTCTGCTGTGATTGCATTTACCTCAGCTGGCTGTGCATCTCAGTGATGCCCTTGTCCTTGAAGGAGGGCTGTCCCTCCCAATCTACCCCCAGCCCCTGCCTCCCTATCAGGCCTTCCTGTGGCCCTACCCTCACCATGCAGCTCCCTGAGCCTCCTGCTCCTGCTGTGCAGTTCTGCTGTGACCAGGAGCCTGCCCCAGTGCAGTCGCTCTGCAGCTCCACGCCTCTCCCACGCAGGTGTAGTGCCTGCTGTGGGCAGGGGCTGCTCCTCCTCCTTTTTTTTTTTTTTTTTTTTTTTTTGTTGCTTCGGCAAATGCAGTTTCAGTAGTCTAATATGTAGAGAATGTGGCAGTGCCGTCCAGTGTAGTGGCTGTTTAACCTGAGCTATCTAGATTTAGTATACGAATGACAAATCGGCACATCTTTTTTATGAACAGTAAATCATTGTTGTGTATTTTATTGATTAGAAAAATGCAGAGCATATTGGGAATATTTTACCTTCCTGCAGCTGGCACGCTGTAAGCAACGCGTGGCTTCTGCTCCCTGCGCTGCCACCGTGCTGCCATTTGTTCTTCCTGACTGCAGAGCTTTATATGGTTGGCTCTCTCCCTTGGAATGAGCTGTCCCATGAAAAAATAACCATGTGATGTTAGCATCTAATCTTGGAATATGATTTGTTCTGGTTAGAATTCTGAATACTTATTTTCAAGACTGATGTACTCAGTTGTTAATTCAGCTGGCACACGTGTTCTGGGCTACTGAATCACACTGTCCCACAGCGGAGACGTCTGCACACATGCCCAGGGCTCAGGAAGGCAGCAGGGCTCAGTGGTGTCCTGGGCAGTTGTGGGTGCTGGTGGGACTGGTCTGGTGCCTGTTTTTGCAGCGTGGCTCCTTCCAAAGCTTTTGGGGTGCGCTGCCCGTGCTGATGGTGAGCAGGTGTGCAGGTGGTCATCAGCCGCTCACTGAAGGCATTGGGCTCAGGGTGGAAATTTCCTGGGTTCAGAATTTCCTTCAGCTCCCCTCACATTCCTGCCCAGCCATAGAGATCCTGAACAGAAGTTGGCTCTCCTGGTAAACAAAAAGAGAGCCCTCAAAGGAGGGGACGTGGGGGAACAAGGAGCCGCTCACCTCCCTGTTTGTTCACAAGCACGTTTCCTTCTGAGCACTGTCTTTTTCTATTCAAAGTATTCGAGAATCAGAACAGCCACAGTCAAGCTGCTGTTTCCTGCACGCTTCACAGATGCCACGTTTTTCTGGATAAAGGCAGCTTACAAGTTCTCAGAGACTTGCAGATACTCACGACGTGCTGGATGACAGTGCGGCCCTTCTGATAAGCTCAGTGCAGGGGAGGAGGCGAAATAACAGGCTGCTGGGGGTGGGCTCGCACTGCGCCGTCCGGGTGAGATGCAGTTCCCTTGGCTGGCAGCTGGAGTCCTGCGGCTCCCTGCCAGCATCTTAGGTTCTGTTTGTGCTTCTTAGCTTACCGAGTGGAAAATGATGATGCTAATTACAGAGCTACTAATAAACAAACAGATAAACACTCTCCAGATCTGAAAGGCTAGACCGCATCTCGTGCTTCCATGCTTCTCTCTGCTCCAGCAGATGAGTGATATATTACTGTGTGCCTATGGCAAAAAGTGACACCATTTTCATTGTTTGCTTGTAAGTAAACAAGAATTGGAAACATTTGGCTAGCATCACAGTGGCCCAAAAGCCAATGCAGGTCATCCTGGTTAGAAGGCACGGTGGCTTCATGACTTGCGTCTGGTGCTGTGAGCCACGGTCAGAGATGGGCAAACAGCGCTGTGAGCCGGGCAGTGTCCTGTTGGCCACCGTGTGACAGCTCTGTGAGAGCTGGCACTGTGCATGCCAAGGCCTGCGCCCAGCTATTCCAGGCTTCTGGTCATTTTCCTTTGGCTTTTAACTGGGTTAAGTTTCCTTACCTCTATGTGTGTGTTTTTTTTCTCTCTCTTTTTCTGTGTTTTGTATGTCATCCTTGGGTTATTTATTGAGCAGTTCCTGCTTACACGCAGAGTTGCTCTGAGACCTTGGTTCTGTGCATTACCAGTGCAGAAGATAAGCAGAGGCAGCCAGCTCTTGTTTGTTGCATCTTTTATCTTCAGAGCAAAAGGCTTTCCTAGACTTCTAGACTTCTAGCAAATAATCAAACAAAATTATCCACTCCTGTCTACTTAGGAGGCCTGTGTTTGGGTAAAAGACACTGATTTACAGCCCAGAAGGCATTCACAGGCAATGGAAGGGAGCTGGGGTCTGGCCAGGAACCAATCGGCCCAAAAGTCATCCAGCAAGCAAGTGGTTGTTTGCTAGCTGAGGAATGCGCCCAGCCTGTTCCATGTGTGCTACAACAACAGCCCTGCGAGCATGGAGCTGCGAGCAGCAGGGCGGTGGGGATGGAAGAGGAAGGGAGGTGCCCCGGCTGGCTTTCTTGGGTCAGTGCGTTTGCTGCCAAACACACATCCACAGCCTTTGTCACTGTATGGAAAAAAGACTATAAATAGGGATGACCGTGGAGAAAGGGTGCTCCCTGCGAGCAGGTCTGTGCGTGGCGGGGTGCCTGTCCTTGGAGTGTTGTTCCCGAGCTGTGGATGATGGGCAGCTGGGCCTGAAGCAGCCAGCATGCTGGCAGGGATGGAGAGGCAGTAATCAGCCGAGTCTGGTTTGTTGTGTGGCTCAGAGCCAAGGGTCTCGAGGAAGTGCTGCTCATCCAGGCTCGTGGCACCCACTTTTAAAAGGAAATCCCACCTACTAAAGTGGTTTTATTTTTCAAACTTGCTTGCTTTGGTTTCTTTCTGTTTCCTATAAGTTTTGAAACCTAAAATGACAGATGCATTTTTGTTTGTGGTTTCTGAAGAGCTGGCCATGAACACGCGCCGTTTTCTTAAGCAGAACGTTTCCAAGGTGTGTGAGGTGGGGCCAGCGCTGCTGGCACTGGGATGCAGCCAGTGGTGGTGCCAGCTGGTACCGTGTGGTGGTGGCAGTGACAGGGTCTGCAGCCTCACTGGTCCCCCGGCATGGTTCTGCAGCTCTGCTCATGGTGTGGCTGTGCCAGGCTGGTGGCAGCTCTGCTGCTCCCTTCCATGGGCTGAGCCCCACGGCCCCACGCGGTGGTGGGCACTGCCATGCCGAGCNTGCTCAGCACAGCACGGGGGCCTGCCCAGCATGGCCCTGCTGCCTGTGGATGGCCAGGTGGCGGTGGAGAGCCAGCACTGCCGGGCACTGCCATGCCGAGTNGCCGCTCCAGGTTACTCTGATGGCAGCCATGGGGAGCCAGCAGCGCTGTGCATGCTCAGCACAGCACGGGGGCCTGCCCAGCATGGCCCTGCTGCCTGTGGATGGCCAGGTGGCGGTGGAGAGCCAGCACTGCCGGGCACTGCCATGCCGAGTGGGATCTCTGGGAACGGGTCGCAAGCGCACTTCTGAACGCAGGTGCCAGCCCTGAGCGGGGCTCAGTGGGGCCGAAGTAAGGCCTGCTGTGTGTGTGGCTCTTGGCACCGCCGCTCCCGGTGTTCCCTGGCACCGCAAGCGCTCCTGTTGGTGAGCCCGGCGCTGTGCTGGCAGGGTGGGATGGCCGCCGGGCTGAGCTCTCCTCCCGGTGTTGCAGGTGTGTCGGGAGTACCAGCGCGGGAACTGCAACCGGGGCGAGAACGACTGCCGGTTCGCTCACCCCGCCGACAGCGCCATGATCGACACCAACGATAACACCGTTACGGTCTGCATGGATTACATCAAAGGGAGATGCTCGCGGGAAAAGTGCAAATACTTCCACCCTCCAGCACATCTGCAAGCCAAGATCAAGGCTGCCCAGTACCAGGTTAACCAGGCTGCAGCTGCCCAGGCAGCAGCGACGGCGGCTGCCATGGTGAGTTTGGAAGCCGCATCCGTCGGTATGAGTGCGCCGAGAGGGAGCAAGCAGTGTTAGCTACTGTTGCTGGGATGTGCTCGGGGTCCTGGCTGGTATGGGGCACGGTGAGCTGCCCCAGCACATGGTGCCAGACCGGCTCTTGTGGAGTTTGAGGCCGTTACAGTATGTCCCTAATTCTGCCTGCTGGTGTGTGGAGTACGTGTACATATACGTGTGCATATGTGTGTGTGTGTGTGCATACATGTATATAGAGTCTATTGTATGTTTGTGTGTGGGTAGATGCGTAGCTATGTCGAGGCACAGACAGACCTATGGTGGTGAGCTGCCGCCAGGCTGTGTGCATGGCAGAGTAGCTTGAGGCCACAGCCACCCTGCACCCGCGGCAGGCAGCATGAGCGGGCTGCTGGAGCCAGCACTCCGCCAGGCCCGGCACAGTGCAGAGCCTGGCTCTGGCAAGTGGCCAGTGCGGTGTGGGGTCCCCGGCTACATGCGGACCCTGGTGGCACTGAGGCCCTGGCCGCATACAGGCCCTGACAGTATTGAGGCCCTGGCCACCCAGGCCCTGGCCACGCCATCCACGCGTGTGAGTGCAGGGAGGGCGCAGGGAGCCGGGGCGTGGTGCGGGGCACATGGGGGCTGGCTCTGAGAGCCCCCCGTCCCGCAGCCCCCCGCCGCCCCAGGCCCGATGTGCATGCCTAGTCTTGTTACCGTTGTACACGGCATCCGGTGATTTGTTTTTATTTGTTTTTTCTCACCTACCCAAATGCACTGCTGCCCCCATGATGCACCTCTGCTTGCTGTTTATGTTAATGCGCTTGACCCCACTGGCCATTGCCATCATGTGCTCGCTGCCTGCTAATTAAGACTCAGTCGGCTGTCAAATCACTGAAGCGACCCCTCGAGGCAACCTTTGACCTGGTACTATGACCTTTCACCTTTTAGCTTGGCATGTAGCTGTATTGTAGAGTCAAGTTGGGGGTTAACGTGCAGAATCCAAAAGCTCCCGGATCCCTCCCTCCCTCCCTGCCTGACGGGCGTGGGGGTGGTGGGACCAGGCCCCATGGCAACCTCAGCCTGTGCAGGCCCTGCTGCCCCCTGCCCTCCCATCCCATCCCCGTCCCCATCCCCATTTCCGTCCCATC
>PPHD01005166.1:0-14360 GCA_002909625.1 Bambusicola thoracicus | reverse complement strand
CCCATCCTGCCTACTGCTGTCCCATCCCAGTCCCATCCCTGTCCCATCCCTGGGAGCCACGAGGGCCGGGCCCGGTGCAGGGCGCGTTGGCATGGCTTGGCAGCGCTGCGGCGTGGAGGCGGCCGGGGGTGCCGGCATGCGGCGAGCTCTGCATGCCAGGCAGGCGCTGGGGCCGGGAGTGGGGTAGTGCCGGCAGCGCCGCGCCGCGCTGTGCCGATTAACATCGCTTCTACGTGTTGATCCTCATGGAGCTCTCAGCGCTGCTTCCCCCTGCCCGATAGCCTTGCTCCCCGCCCGAGCCCCGAAGCTTTACCGTAGCGTAATAGTTACTCCAGTTCTTATAGCGCGCGCGGCTCCGACACGTCTCCCTGTACTGCTGCCATGGTAGGCCGAAGTAGTGCTCCCTTGTGAAGCTTTGACCTCGCCTTTTATTTGGTAGTTAAAAGTCTGCTACGCTGCTTGCTTGCTCACGGATAAACATGGTGCTGCCTGGATTTTTTTGCCTTCTACTGATTTTTCTTTTCTCCTTTCTCTCTTCTCTTTTTGTCTCCCTCCCATCTTCCACATCCCACACCCTCACCTTTTTTTTTTTTTTTGTTACTGGACTTTATTTTTATGCCCATCCACCATTCAGGGAATTCCTCAAGCTGTACTTCCCCCATTACCAAAGAGGCCTGCGCTTGAAAAAACCAATGGTGCCACCGCAGTGTTCAATACTGGTATTTTCCAATACCAGCAAGCTCTTGCCAACATGCAGCTGCAGCAGCACACAGCCTTTCTCCCACCAGGTAAGTGCTGCCGCGTGCCTGGCGGGGTGGGAGGGCGGGAGCCGTGGGGCAGCACCAGCCGCCGTGCGGTGCGGCCGTGCTGAGCGGAGGACGCTGGTGGAGGCTGCTTCCCCCCCGGTGCTTTCGGAGGCTGGGTGGGTGTTTTCCTCTCTAACATAAAGATCAGCACTGTGCTCTGTCCTCTCAAATCAGAACTGGAAATCTTTTCTCTCGTTCTTCTTTCCTCCTAAACTTTTCTTTATGACACATCTGCTCAGCTCCTGTGTTTGTTTCTGTTTGCTGTGAGACCCCTTAGCCTTCCTGTGCTTAGAGGCAGATGTGAGGGTTTTGTTTGAGTTTTGGTGCAGTGGTCATACGGCCCAGCCAGGCAGTCTTGCAGATAGCCAACCGTGAGCACACGCAGACAGTCAGGATCCACACCTCTGCTGCCAGAGCCTCGGGGCTGAGTTCAGCTAAGCAGAAGTGAGGTGCACTTGGTTTTAATCCAGCACAACCACAGTTACGCTCATCCTAGTGCAGCTGCTGTAGCACTGATGTCTGTGCTACACACATGAGCAGAAATCCCTTTGAAGTAAACAAGACATAAAGCTTGAATATAGCTGTGGTTCTGCAAACAGCACTTCATGCAGAAGCATATTTTAGCCCGCCCTGTGAGCTTCTGCCTGTGTTAACGCAGGCGAGTCAGGTTTTTCCACGTGAACCCCACGTTAGAGCAGCATTGTCAGTCTAGGAGGTAAGTGATGGAAAGCTGGGGGTATCTGACAGATAGGTACTCAAAACTGGAAGGAGCCTGAGGACAGCCCTTTGTAACTCAGGCTAGCTGAGGGAGGGGAGAAAGGAGAATGCAACTTTACCCAAATGTTTTCAGCATGTGCATTCCTGGGAATTTGGTGCAGTGCCTTTTACCATTCTTTCCTGATGGTAGAATTTTGGCATATAGTGATTTAAATGGCACAAAAATTATTTGTTTTATGTAGTGGATGGTAATAACTTACTTGGATTCCAGTAACGTGTTGCAACCACTAGTGTCTATTAGCAGGAGCTTTGTGGGGTCAATGGAAAGGCTTTGACTGAGCAGACATTAGGCCAGGTCTCTAGACCATGTTCTAAAATATGGACCAAATGCATAAGCAAACACAGCCCATCCTGCTGGTATTGAACAATTTCACAAGTTTGTTTTGTAAAGAGTGGCTGGTGTAGTTATCTGCAGAGGTTTTCCACTTCCATTAAATCAAGGGGTGTTGGCTGGTTTCTGGAAGTACTCAAACTGCTCTCAATTGTGCCCTTTAAACTTAGAAACTCAGGTTGTAGTTTGTGTACACCAGACCTCATCAGCACAGCTACCTTCTTACTTACTAACCTGCTGTGGAACCTGTAGGAGCTTGCAGAGCAGTTCTTGGTGCTTCGCTTGAACTGTCTTGGCCACTCAAGTGTAGTGGATGCCCAACAAGAGGATTAAGGTCAGGGCAGTGAGGGACCATCGATGCCAGCACACCCCCAGGGGAAGCATTGTCACAGGGCCTGCTCTCTGAGGGCTTGCTGTCACAAGGCCTGCCCTCTGGGCTGCTGGAACTCCCCAGCCTGGCCAATGGCTGTGCTGATAGCGCTGGCTCTCCGAGGTGAGCTGAGCTGAGCTGGCTGTATGGCCGATCCTGGCCTGTGCATGCACACTGCACACAGGAGGGTTCTTAGAGTAGAAATCCCAGCAGGGAGGCATCTCTGTGTGGGCTGCACCCAGGGGTTCAGCTGCTGCACTGCTGCTGCCCTACGGGAGCTGCTGGGCACCGCTCTGTGGGGCTCCCAGGGGCTGTGGAAGTTCAGAGTTCCATGCGAGGGAGGAAAGCACCGGGTGTCTGCAGTCACTCGGCTGGGCAGGTGTGCTGGTGCTGTGAGGGGAAATCCACTGGGATTTTCTAGACTGGACTGAGTATAATAGGCTGAAAGAAACAACATGAAGGGGAGAAGAGAAGAAACCGTTTAAGCCACAGGTGAACATAGAATATTCATCAAGTTAGCACGATTCCTCGGCTGAAACGGTTAGGAAGTGAGGCGGCCGTCAGTTACTGGCACATCCTTGCATTAACGCTCTGCCTTGTGCTGAGCAGCTTGGGAATGTCTGCGACTGGGCATCTATTATTCATGTGTTCTCATTAGTCAGAGCTTCTGAAGTTGAGATGAATATTAAGGTCACAGCGAAAATGGTTTTTATTGCTGGTAAGAGGGCCATACAGCATCGTGTCTTCCTATTTGCACATCATTGCACCCTAGTTAGGATTTTCGTCTCTGCCTTAAGTTCATCTGCTGCGATTCATCCAGAACTTTGTGCACTGGTTATAATGCTAATGATGATAACTCAGACTGCAATTTTGAGCTGAAAAGCTTCACAGGGACATCGCAGAGAGTCATTACAAAAATCTAACCTGTTTTTAGCATGTAGGCCTAATTATGCATGGAATGATCTAATGTTCCAGATATAATGAAGCGTGCGCTAACTTATAAATAGGGCTCTTCTTTGGAGAGGCACGACTCGGGTTCTTCTGTAAATCCCCATTAACACCCGGGTGTCAGAAACATGACTGGGAAAACAGTTCTACTCATGTTTGTACTTCATGGCCAAATGTTGTTCCATTCTTTAATCTCATAAGTGGTCCCACTGACATCAGCAATGATTCACAGAGGGAGAAGTCAGGAAAGATACCCTTCTTTTAACCTTTCTTTGTGAATATTTTTCATCTTTTTCCATTACACAGAAGTAGATCAGTAATGAGGAAACAGAATTATTCCCTTTTCTTTGTAGCCCTACAGACACAGCGATGGCAGGGAATCGCCTTGTCCTTGCCACTAGTGCTGTTGACTGACTCTTTTCCTGCTTGCTTAAACGCTTCTGAAGCCGCGTGTGCCCCAATACAGCAGCAGGTCCTTTGCAGAGCAGTGCCGTGTGCCCACAGCTCTGTGGAACGCCAGAGCAGCACCGCACCACCGACAGCTGGCGCACGGACCTGCGCTACTGCGGGCAGGTGCAATTGCAGTTGAGTCCTTGTGTATCGGAGGAAATCCAGATGGAGAGCACTGCAACGCTTGTGTCGACAGGCAGAGAGATGTAGGACAGCAGTGAGGTAGCGGTGCTGGTGCTCCAGTCGCAGAGGCGAGCACAGCCAGCTCAGCCCCACACCTAGCTCAGCCCCATTCCCCAGCTTAGCGGCAGCCCCCAGTTCAGCCCCACACCCGGCTCAGCCCGCTTCTCCCTTTCTGAAGGCCAGTTCTGATGGATCACTGTGCTGTGTGTGGTTTGATTGTGCTGACGGTTACGTGCCACTGTTCCCATAATAACAGTTTTTCTTCTTTGTTCAAATGAAATTTTCTAATGACACGTGTGATGGGTTGTTTTAATTCTTTTCCCTTTCCAAATCCACCTTCCTGTTGCAATGCATGATGGGCAGGCTCAATATTGTGCATGACACCCGCTACAAGTGTTGGTAGGTGCCAGCTTTGTTTCTTGATTATCTTAAACCTGTGGTGCAGCTCACGGACCCTCAAAATCCACTGCTAGATCGTAACTTGTAGCTCCTGTGCCAATCCATCCCCTCAGCCTCCCGCACTAACACCTGTCAATTAAATGCAGTCGTTTTATTTAATTGACACAGACACGTAGATGTTGTCAGTCCCGTATAGCACTTGTTTGAATTGCACATCGTTCCTTGGTGGATTTTGATTGGACTATGAGTTCCAGTGTTTAGAAACTATCTCGTTTTAAATAAAGACTGTGTCTTGCTATAGTGACGTAGAAGTATACTGTCCTTCAACAAGATTAATTTCTGTTTTTAGTACGTATTTGGGTTGCAATTTTTAAAGACAAAAACCTGTAAGTGTAAGGGCGTTTTAAAATTCTTCTGTTGATTTTTGTACTGAAATGATGAAGCTTGTTTGTGTCGATTTCTCAATTTGATGGTAACAAGCATTTCCCCTTTTTTTCTCTTTCGTTTCCCTCCCCTCTCTCTCCCCGGCACGTTGTCCTGCTTTGCACTGTGGTTGCATGTCACGCGCTGCCAATGACGTCTCGGGCTTTTTGCTGTGATAAATACCATGCTCAATGATCCTACCACATGTCGCTCTGGTTCCCATACTGCTACACTCTTCTGTATGTTTGCTTATATGATTTTCCTTCCGAAAGTTCCCATGGTGCACGGTGCTACGCCAGCCACTGTGTCTGCAGCAACAACATCTGCCACAAGTGTTCCCTTCGCTGCAACAGCCACAGCCAACCAGGTTTGCTAATTTACAGCTTTGTTCCTTACAGACATCTTGAAATCAGTGCTTTAATGAGCATGGGGGTTTTGATTATGCCTCTTGTTGGCCTACACATTCTCTGTAAGATCTGCGGCACAGCTTAATAAGCTTTTATCCATGCTCCAAAGGTGCTGCGGTTCCATTTCTGATGCTAAAAATAATCGATAATGGAGTTTCTGACTCAGTCTCAACATTTATGGGCCGTGCTGCTTATTTCTGCTCTCAGAGATGCAAAGAGAAAGGGATAATACAAGGAACCCATTACTTATTTCTATTTCTGTGAAGCCCACGGTTCCTCTTTGTGCAGAACTGCACTCGGATCGGTACAGCTTTTGTGCAGGGGGATGGCAGGATCAGGGCTGTAACTCTGAACTTAGCAGTCTGGCCGTGTTCTGATGCTCCTCAGCTCTTCCAAAAGCAAAACAAAGACATTTGGGGCCGGGTCACGCGGAAGCAGGATTTAAACCTTTGTTTCTACTTGTGATTCTGCTAGGCAAGGGCCAGTTGCTTTCTGCACCAGACAAACTTGTGTTAATGAAATGCCCAGTAAGATCTGACTTTATTTCCAGATAGTTACCCCAGTTGTCCCCGTGTTTGGATGTGTTTTTGGAAAAAAAAGATAGTGTTTTAATGAATGAGCAATCAGAAATCCCAGAAAGAGCCTGCAGTAGGGATGAGCACCAGGGCTGGGGAGCAGAGTGGCCCCGAGGGCTGCACCTGCATGGCTGGGCTGTGGGAGGGCATTCCCACCCAGTACGTGGCTGAAGATGCACCAGGAGCTTTTAAATGACAGTCTTGTTTCTCTTAGAAAAAAAAAGAAAAGAATTTGTGAGTTGTACTAGAAAATGAGAATTGCCGTGTGTCCTTAAGCCATCAGTTCTGCTCTGAGTGAGGAGTCACACAGGTGCCTTTTAGAAGAGGGGAGGAAACACTGCCCATCACGTCTTGCAGGTGTGGTTCTGTATGGGTGTGGATCCTGGGGGTAGAGGTCAGTTTGTGAGGCAGGCTCCCCAATCCCCTGCAGTGCCCCTACCCGTGCCGTGGTGCTGGGGCCACTTAGCGAGGGCTCAGAGGTGCCATTCCAAAGGTGATACTATTGCAGGATGCCCAGGGCTGGCAGCCCAGGCCTTACAACCTCCTTAGTGTTGTACATCCCCAGACAGAGCTCCCGTGACTCTGCCTTGCAAGGGGAGATGTTTGCCGAGTGGCCATGTCCCCGGTGCAGACCAGCACGAGAACTGCTGGGTGTTTGGCAGGGCCAGCCTAGAGCTACAGCTGCCTCTGCTTACATGTCACCAAAGCATCTCAGTGCCACGGTGGACAGTTAGTTTAAGGATTTGTCCTTAGGTTCTCCGTTAGAGCAAAGGGAACAAGTCAAGCCATGGAGAGTCATCGTCAGTTTTAAAATCATCTTTGTCCAAATTGCCATGCGCTTACCCGGACAGATCACTGGGAAGCTTTCCGTTGTAGAAATGGATCATTTCATGCTTCTCCTCCCTGGAGCCTCATAACACACTTAGTAAAGTACCGCAGCCAAACCTCAATATATACATATATAATGGATATATGTATATACCACGTGAGCAATGCTGAAGTTATTTACTGCCACACGATGCAATGTGCATGCATGCCAAAGTCTTCAGATCTGGCCCTTCATCTTCACTGACTGGTGTTGGAGGTCCCTGCCATGTCCCGCCAGCACCACCCCGATGCTCTCCGCAGCTGGGTGCGCCAGCCTGCCTGCAGCAGTAGGAAAATGGTACGAGACAATTCCTTACCCTGGAGGCATTTCTGTGCAAGTTGGCAGTGCGGTGGAGCTGTGTGACGCTGGTAGGGGAGGAGAGGGAAGAGGGGTGGAGGAAACAGCACCGAGACCTAGCGCCGCTTTGGTTAAGAGAAGTCCTCTTCATTGCCTTTCCTGCTTGCATTAATAGACCGATGTTTGTGCCCATTAGGGAAGAGTCTTTTCAAGTGCAGCAGCTGTTTGTGGCCGTACGGAGCCGCTCTGTGTGCTATGCCTAAGCACGTCTTCCTGCACGTGAACAAATCTATTTGCTCCATCCAGCAGGACCTCCTTTTCCTCTGTGTAACCACAGTTCCTCTGGTCACATGTGCAGTAGTGTCCTCCTCACTGAGGCCAGAGCTGCAGCTCTGCTGGGGCACCATGCTGCACGGCTGCGGCCCGGCACTGGGGGCAGGATGTATGTCCTCACAGCCGTACTGCTTGTAGCCCTCTGGCATCTTCACTTTGTTTGGAAGAAGAGAGGAAAATGAGTTGAGGGGACGCTTCAGAAGCCGTGTAGTGCGTTCTGTCTGTGCACGTGGAGATTTTGAGAAGCGTTCTGCTGCTTGGGGCGCTCCCAGCTCTGGAGCCAGGCCTGCGGTGCCCAGCGGCTGCCAGGGCTTCCCGGCTGTGCTCCGTGCGGTGTTTTCCCGCAGCCCGGGGCGCTGCAGGGCTGCCCCCAGGGGCACAGAAAGCAGGAGCGCTTCACAAAACCGGACTGAAACGAGGCCAGGGTGGGACTGTCATTTTAAATGATACGCTGAAAGCACCGCATTTTGTGTAGGCCAACAAAAAGGGCTATTTTCAATTACCGCACTGCATGACCTCGTAGATTTTAACTTCTGTTATTTCCTCGAAGACCAATAATATTACTTGTATTTGTCAGTAGTACTTAACACCGTGTTTTCCCATTTTAAGTTGCTATTGTAGCGCTTCAGTTGACTTTAACTTATAGTTACAATGTAAAATCCACCAACTCACAGCTGATGCTCGCTTTTCCAGACTGTTATGTTCTATAGCAAAATGCTGCGTCTCCGGGTTGGCTCCTGGCACGTGTTACTCATTGTTCACATTTTTTTACCTGTAGATACCCATAATATCTGCCGAACATCTGACTAGCCACAAGTATGTTACACAGATGTAGACGTTTTGTCATCAAACAGTAAGTTTTCGATGTGTTGTTGCTTGCAGTTTTTCTTACGTGTGCTTAATTTGTCTTTTGCAGGGGGACAATGTTGTTGTTTCCTTTCAAAGAAAACTACTGAGATATGAGGGAGGGGGCTGAGCTCCCACTGCTGCCGTTCTACAAAGGGAGAGCCTGTACTTAGCAGTGCCCCACCAGCCCGTGTGCTGGCCTGGTGTTGGGACAAGTGTGCGTGGGACAGCACTCTGTGCGTGTGGATATACTTTAGAGTAGCAAAACCAGAGTCTCTGTGATTAGAGGTTTGCTTCCTGCGTGTAAAGCTCTAGGTGAAGGAGTCATGCCAAGCTCTCTCTAGAAAGAAGTAATTTTAACTCTCCACGTTAGGAAAGGCGGGGTTAGTCACCAAGTGCAGGGTTAGTCACCGCGCTGCAGCTCACTTGCTGTCGGGCAGGGCTTGTCAGGCAGCGGAGCGCTGCGTGGTGTTGCTCAGGCCAGGCAGTGCAGCAGGGATGTGGTGCCGGGTGCCCGGCTGCTGCTCGCGCTGTGTGCCGCGGCTGTGCCCACAGGCAGTGTGCGGCAGCACGCCTTTCCTCCTGCACAGCCTGAGGTCAGCGTGCCTGAGCCGCAGAGGTTTTCTCCCTGCTGCGTGTTCCTCTGAGCAAACCGTAGTTTCCAAACTGTCACTAATTTGCGCGCTGTGAATTCAGACCAGCAGCAGCGTGTCACCTCCGGGTATCCCTGCTGTTTGCGTTATCCTGCCCCCTCCCATGCTCCGTTTCTGCGGCGTTTGCCACTGAGGGGCCTGGTCCTAGCGGGGCGGTGCTTTGGGTGACGGCTAGCTGCTGCTGCGCTGTGCTTGTGGCCGCGGGTGCAGCAGGGGTGCCTTGCAGCGGCGGAGCGCCCGGCCCCGCTGTGCCGTGTGCTCGCTGGCTGCTCCCTCGTCTGGCCGCGGGGGTAACGGCGCTCTTCTTTCCTTTCCAGATCATCACTGAGGAGAAAAGGACAGTGTGTTTGGGTCGAGGAAGGACAAGTTCATTAGCCATAATGTATATATCGTCAAGCCACACTCGGAACCCCCTCAGCAGTAAGACATCCACACATTGCATGTTAAGGAGACGAACGAGAACTTGGAAATCCACTGCACACTGTTGCCTATATACTTTGTACATTTAATTGATATTTGTGCTGAGGTGATCTTCTTGTCTAAGAACTACAACATTGTCTATCTTTTCTAGCGCAGGAGCGTGCGGACGCGCTCGGAGTCGCGTGTGCGGCCTATTTCCTACATAATCGTGTATGTCACCTTGAAAAGACAGACTATGGTGTAACCATGAATCTATTATGTATTGGTACGTCTGTAGACCAAGATATAATTTTTTAAAGTAAGTTTATTTCTTTCAAGGTTTACAAATAACAAAGGTGCACCTTGTATTTAAAATTGCCATTATAGATGAGAGCGTGCATGCACAGTAATTTTTGTTTAAGAGTAATATTTTTAATGTAATGGATTGTAAGAAGCGGTAAGAGAGGAATCTGACAGAGATGAATGTGCCAAGCAAAACCACAACCGTGTCTATTTTAAAGCGCGTCGATGGCTTTAAGTACCACGTTGTTACGGATTCTCATGAAGTGCCATAGACTGTACAGCAGACCAGAGTGTTATTTTGCAGTGTTACTTTCAGAACCACGTTTTCGCTTACCTTGCTCGTACCGATCAGTCAAAGGGCACCGTTCTGTTTCCAAACCAAAGCCGTCTCAGAAATGGCGCTCGCTGTGCTGCCGGAAAGGGAAAAGCCGTTTCTGAGACGCGGCGGCAGATGTCTGAGGAACTTCTTCTGCTTCTCTGCACAGCCTCTGTCAGAAGTCACAGGACTCTAAACGCTCTGCAGACGGGCTGCGCCTTCCCTTCGCACAGTCACGCCTTAACTGGTGACTCTAAACCAAGGCGGCAGAAGCACTGGGTCAGATGCATGACGAACCAAAACGCGGCAAGGCGGAGGTGTTGATTAGCGTAGGAATCGGGTGGGTGAAATACTCGGGTGAGTTTTATATGTGATTTTTTTGTTCAGATTAACTGCTTATAGCCTTAGAAAGCCTTTACAAAATAATAATAAAAAAAAAAGATAGATGTGCATTCGAGTTTTAAGAACGGATTCATCCAAAGGAATTCCTCTTTGTGGTTTGGATGTTGCAGCTCGTAAAGGGTATTTTTGCTCTGTTCAGCAAAGTGCTGACGTGGGGGCCAGGGCACTGGCAGCACAGCGGGTGGAAGAAGCGTGGGTTCGGTTCTAGAACCTTCCATACTTCCGAGTTTACGGCGAGTTTTTATGCTTGAGAGAGATGCTTTATAGTATAAGAATGACGTGTTGATTTTACTGATTGTACTGTACATCTATTAAAGCCTTAGATTATTACATTACGGGTTACAACCCATACCAATGTAATTTCAATCGTGTTAAGAAAGTATAGGTGACTTCACATGTTATCGTAGTTACTCGACATTATAGACTATTACTTCTTTTTTTCTCGTTGGAAGTGTAGTTTCTCCTCCTTACATTTATGAGGTCGTTTTCGTTTCCTCTGACCAGCTGAGTGCCGTTTCAGTTCCTGGGGTCGTTCGTTAGAGCTGAACTGGGAGAGCAGTTTCCTTCATCACGTAACTCAGTTGGGCCTTCGTGTAGCGTCATCCGAATAGTCGTCCTCTTGTTGACAAAGGGTTTCTATTTTGCCGATTTAATATGACCATGTACGAATGTCAGTCATCGTTAGTTCTTGTCTAGTTCTCATCGAAAGAACAAAGATCTTTTATATGGATATCTTATAATTATATAATCATTGCTAAGTAAGGAGTTAAGTTGTTGCTATGGCAACGATCCTGGCAGACAATTGAGTAATATTTTGATGATTTATTTTGTTTGTAATTAGTTATTACGAGAAGATCTAGTTCCTAGATATTAGAATAAAATTTATTTTCTACTGTATCCATTTCAAATGTTAAAGTATTGTTTAAATATTTTTTGAGCTCCCTGGACATCAGGCCTTGTTATAAATAAGCTGCGCAATCGATCGGTCGAGGGACTTCTGTTGATAATCCAAATACTCAAAGTTTACGTCACGAGAATTATAGCGTGTGTGCAAACTCGTGAGGGTTGATTATGCTGCAGTTGAGCATGTGGGAACGTACCGGGAGAAGGTTGACTTTTTGCACTTCTGTATATAGTCAAAAAAGAGAGAAACCTGTATAATAGTAAGATCTTATTTTGAATAAAAATGTCTATAATTACAAGGAGTTTTGTTAAGGCTACTAAAATGACAGGCTGAACAAAATTGCTTGCAAAAGTGGCACAGAGTTAGCACTCCATACCCCTTCGAAAAGTTGCTTTGCTTTATGTGGACAGCTTGTAGTTTGCCAGGATTTTTTCAGCTGGAGAGATATGCCATCCTGCCGAGATCTCATGACTGACAAAAGCTCCACTGGTTCAAATCTGCCTGAAAACCGTTGCGAAAAAAGGAAAAAAAGCTTAAAAAAAAAAAAAAAAAACCAAAAAAAAAAAAAAAAGCAGGTACTTCAGACCATCGAGGTGAACCCATGGATCAGTACTCCGTACATCACTCAAAACCTACTGCATGTTTAAAGTATCAGAGCTATAGTAAAGGTATATACTCCTCAGACCAGTTTCTGGCCATTTCAGTGGTTTATTGTTCACAAAAAAGATTCTTCAAAACCGATACTGACTTTCACAGAGAGGTGAATCATGAACAGGCAAACCAAACAGCGCACCGTAGCTGTAGTTGTTACGTGATTCTTTTTTATTGCTGTAGTGGTCCCGTTCTTTTAGCAGGTGAAAAAAACGTTCTAATGGGAAGCACTCAATGAACCTCGTGGTTGTCAATGCCAAAGCTGGAAAGACGAAAGGCGGTGGGGCCGTTCCTTACCTCCCTCCGGTGCTCGGCACAACGAGGGGTAAGCTGCACTTATTTGCAACCCCGCGACTTTCATCTGCTGAAAGGACAGACGTGCTTGGTTTTACTATTATGTAATCACAGACTTACTTTTGCTTGTAGTTGCTCCAAATTATGTACTCTGTCCTGGGCTGCAATTTGTTTTTATGCTTATTTTATTATTACTGCTATAGTTGACCTTGCTGTATGGAAAAATAAAGTGAAATTGCCCTAATAAAAGTTCTCTTTCTTAATTACGTTATTTGATACCAGGTTAAAAATCGCACCGTTCTCTTTCACGCACGCTCTGTCTGCGTATCTGTGCGTCTGAGGGAGCATCCTTCACCTGCAGGGGAGGAAGCCTGAGGTGCCCCTGGGCTTCGCTTTCCTTCCCTGGCACACAGCGGCCATGGGCTCCCCAGGGCTGAGCTCCTGCGGCGGCAGTGGGGCGGAGATGGCGGCTTTGGGCACCCAGACTGAGCCCCACGAGCCGTGGGCTGCACTGCTGCAGTCACTGGGCTGGGGCACAACTGGGGCTCCCAGCCTGGGGCCCCACCGAAGCTGCACACCCCTGCCCCCCCCATTTGAGCACCACTGCCCACGGCCCCATCTGCCCACTGCTCGGTTTTCTCTTCTGAAAGCACGGCTGTGGTCCAGGAGTGGGTCAGCGGTGGATGTTCCCTCTTTCTACCTTCCCCTCCAGTACTGCTGTCTTTCGGGCCTTCAAGCAAAACGAGCTGTGTGCCTCAGTGCGTTAATAGCGTGCGGTGCCAGGGGAGAACGCAGCAGTGAGCCGACCTGTTCCGGGGGGTGCCTTGCTGAGGTCAGCACCGGGCTTTGTGCCCTTTGATGCCGCTTAGCGTGCATCAGGGACCATTTGCTTCCATCTGTGCAGAGGAAAAGCTCCCGGTGCTCACCTGATGAGGAGTCCCTCCTGGAATCCCACAGCCCCACCAGAGCTGCCCAAGGGGCCCTGTTCTGTGCAGTGCTGCGCTGCAGAACCCGCACACCTCCACAGGGCTCTGCTTGTCCCCGCTCCATCAACGAGAGCTTACAGGGGCACGCTGCGGCAAGCCTGGGTATCACAGGTGCCGTGTCCTCTGCCACGAGGTCCCAATGCTGCAGGGTCCCGCATCCCCACACAGCAGCTCCATGGGGAGGGAATGCAGAGCTGTGCCAGCCCCGGGCCCTGCAGGCTGCCTCCTGCTCCCGATATGCACTGTGCTGAGTGCTGCGGGAGCGGTGTGAGCTGTGCTGCTGCGCTCAGGAGGGCCCGGCTCAGTATGGAGCTCTCAGACGCTGAGCTCTCAATGCTGGATAAAAACCAACATCGGCCACTGAGAGCCGCTGCGTCCCCAGGATCTGAGCTGTGTGCGCTGCATCGCGCTGAGCGGGCACTGCTGCTGTGCTCGCTGCGGGAAGCGGCGGGCCTGGCCTCGGGGCTGTGCTGCAGCGGGAGTGCTGCGTGTCTGCAGATGGGGCTCCTGCACCGCTCCCCGTGTGGCTCAGTTGCTGCCCTCCTGCCACCCTCGCTCCCCCTGGTTGCAGCACAGCAGAGCTGCCGGGGGCCGTGCAGTGCCTGCTTACCGTGCTGTCCCCACAATGGATGCGTGCACTGCACTGCACGGAGTGCTCCACCTTGGGGTGCTCTCTGGGTGAGGCCGGTGCAGCCCCAGAGCCGAGAGCTGTGCTGGGCTGGGTGCTGAGTGGTGCCAACCCCAGGAGTGTTGGCACGTTACATACTGAGCAGCTTTGGCTCAGTGGTGAAACATGGGGAGTTTTTGTTTTTGGAGTGCGTTTGGTCCATAAGTGCCAAACTCAAAGTGCCACCTTTGTGTGCCCATCTCACGAGCACCAGGTGGGAGATGCTGCTGTCCCAGAGCCCCCACCACTCCGTGCAGACCCCCCACTGGATGCACTGAGCGCTGGGTGCTTGGAGGGGTGCGGCCCCAATCCTGTCTGTTTCTCAAGAAAATTCTGGATCTTGGCTTTAACACTCTGGCACCCTGCTTGGAAGGAGGCCACAGTGCAGTGCTGCACCGCTTTGGCAGCGCGGCTGTGCGTTAGGGACTGTGCCAGCACTGACCGAAGAGACACTTCTTGTCCGTACCATTGCCTGCTTGCTGTGGTGCGCGGCTCCTGGGGCTCTGGGCACAGCCATGTGGGAGGGGGTTTTAATTGCACCCTCCACTCTGACATGGGTTCAGAGACGGGCCCAGGCTTTCCAGGTCTCAGCTCGGCCATTTGCCTGCAGGTGGCACCGGGCCGCCCCTCTTGGCCGCCGCTCGAGGTCTCTTGGCCAACCCTTGGATTTTTTGGTCTTCACTTCTTTTCTCAGCCCCCACCTTTGTTCCAGTTTCCCACCCCTTTTCAGCCTCTCCGTCTTTTTTTGACCCCTGTTTTTTTTCAGCCTTCC
>PPHD01005165.1:3653-26906 GCA_002909625.1 Bambusicola thoracicus | reverse complement strand
GGGGGGGGGGGGGGGGGGGGTGGGGGATCTGGGAGGGCTTTTCCAACCTGTGTGATTCTATGATTCTCACAATGGGGAAGAGTAACATTTTCAGTGCTCGCTGCAGACTGCAGCCGGAATTTGCAACTTTTTGGCACCCTGTGGGTGATGGGGATGTTGAATTGTCCTGAGGGAGCTCCCAGGGCCTTTCTCCAAGCTGGGGTAGTTTTGCAGCTTCAGGATCAGCCAATGCGATACCTCAGACAACTGGCACCTCTCTTAGTCCAAGAATCCAAAAAACTCTGAGCTGCTGCTTTTCCTCTGCATTCCTTGTTGCCTGTATGGAGCATATCAACGTTCAAAGGATAATCATAGAATGAATCATAGAATGATAGAATGGCCTGGGTTGCAAAAGCCCACAATGCTCATCCAGTTCCAGCCCCCTGCTATGTGCAGGGTCACCAACCAGCAGCCCAGAGCCACATCCAGCCTGGCCTTGAATGCCTGCAGGGATGGGGCATCCACAGCCTCCTTGGACAACCTGTTCCAGTGTGTAATAATAGTAATCCCTGAGAGCATGAGGTCTCACAGTGTGACTGCTGGAGGAGTGTGCAACAATGCCATGCTCTACTGGGACAACACAAGCTTGTGGTGATGCGGGACCACATCAGACACTGGACAGGTGATGGGGAAACACCAGACCTGTAGAGCAGTGGGCACAGCCCTGACCTGCCAGAGCTCAGGGAGCATTGGTACACCACTGTCAGCCACAGGGCTGGGGTCTGGGGGTGCTGTGTAGGGCTGGGGTTGGGCTCCATGATCCCTGTGGGTCCCTTCTGTCTCGAGGTATTCTGTGGTTCTGTGATTCTGTTCACAGCAATGAACCACAGTGAGATGTATTTCTGGGCACTTACACAACCAGCACAGAATAGCCTGTGTCTGTTCTAGTGGTGCTGTTTTACAGTTGCCCAGGGAGGCTGTGGATGCCCCATCCCTGCAGGCATTCAAGGCCAGGCTGGATGTGGCTCTGGGCAGCCTGGGCTGCTGGTTGTTGACCCTGCACATAGCAGGGGGTTGGAACTCAATGAGCATCGTGGTCCTTTTCAACCCAGGCCATTCTATGATTCTATTGCAGGGACTGGCTATAGTGTAGTGCAGCAGTAGTAAGATTGGTTGTAGTACTGCAGAGATCATAGCTCAGCTCTGTGCTTGATCTCCTGCTTTAGCATTTTGGCAGCCCTTTTTCCCACCCCATGTGTCTGTCTTGTCTATAGAGATCTTGGGCTTTCCGGGAGCATCCGTCTCTTTCTGTGTGTTTGCATAATGCTGTGCATAATGAGGATGCCAGACGCTATGGTAACAAACACAGTCATGCTGCTTCCAAGCTTTCCATGAGCAGCAGAATGAATAAGTCCTGGCTTGTCTTCCACCTTTGAGGTCCAGCCCCTATGTGCATGGAACTGCTGCCTCCATCCTTTGTCTCTTATCCATTCGTTTGATGCCATAAGCGATAGCTCAGGTTTACTGGTTGGCTTGTTGGTGCGCGTGGGTTGGTTGACCACCTGTCTGTGGCCTGAGAATGGGTAGGAAAATGAATTTTACCTGGCGTTCCCTCAGCTGAAGGACACCATTTGGATGTTCCTTCTGTTCGCTGTAATGCAATGTATTGTAATTTTCACCTCTGGGCTTTCTGCTGCAAATACAATTGAAAAGATGGAACGGGTTCAGGAGTTGCTAGGAAGGGATCTGAGTGACAGACAGACTTGAACTTGGAGAAATGTTGTATGATTTCGTTTCCTTTAAAATCTACTGAAAATGTATTCTACTTATGGACCGAAAGTGGGTCTTAGGAAGAAGCTTCCTATCTTCCTTAGGAGCTGCAGCTGGGCTTTATCAGTAAAACCACATCTTTAATCCAGCTCTTTAAAGATGTTTCCTATCCTTTCTTATCAAGCCTTTGTTTGGAAGAGGCATTTTAACAATGGGCTGCAGAGGGATATCTGTAGATGAATGGGTGACATTTGGTGGATGGCAGCCGAGGGGACACAGATGAGCCCATTCATGTGTTTCTGTTCAGTGCAACACAATTCCATGCAGAATAGCATCCTTCATGCAGGCAGTATCTGTGGCCCTGTGGCACTATTATCCAAGCACAAGAAGGGCTTAATAGTAACAGATGGGAGAGAGATTGGGGGGAAAAATAGATGTATGTGGAATCAGCACTAAGGAAGGGTGGAGAGATGGAGTGGAATTTCGTTCGTAGATATAACTGTCTAAATGAGCCCAAGGAGCCATCCAGGTTACTCTAAAGTAGTCTCCTACCTTTGGGACAGGAAGGGTTCTCTGGGCTCTGCAGACTTTGTGTCTGTGTTAAATACAAGGATGTAGTCATCCTGCAGATGTGGTGAGACCTTAATGTAGACATTCCATTAATTGAAGGAGGAATGTGCGCGTATTAAAGCTTTCCTGAGCCTTTGGCCTCAGTCCAACAGCCGACTTTAATAAAAGTAAGAGCTGAGTATCTTTGGGACCATTTGTCAGATTTTGTTGAAGCTGATTAAGATGCTCAAAGCTGTTAAGGGAAGGAATGACTGGCAGAGACACAATACCCTGAGATGTGGCTTGGTGATGCATCCCATGGGCGGCTAAATGGCAGGGACAGGGTCTGCAACCTCCCCTTGCCTCAGAGCTCACGATGTTAAAGACAGAGCTTTATTCCCCGAGGAAAAATCACTCTTTAGCAGAGGGCTTCTGCCACTGCTTTTAGAATACCTCCTGGAGCTTGCGCTGGAGTCTTCAGGATCTAAAGGGACCGTGCCCAGGCTGGATGTGGCTCTGGGCAGCCTGGTCTGGTGGTTGGTGACCCTGCACATAGCAGGGGGGTTGGAACTGGATGAGCATTGTGGTCCTTTGCAACCCAGGCCATTCTATGATCCTGTGGCTCTATGATGATTCTGTCTTTGCACAAGCTATCTAAGGCAGGAGCACGCAGGGGCTTCTCCATCTCCATTCTCTGATGAATGGCAGTTTTTCAGACAGAATGAAATGGTTTGCTTCAAAACCACAAGGATGGTGGTGCTCTGTTGGGAAGAACTGAAAAATGCAAGAGAAGGATGGGGAACAGAACGTGTCCAGCAGATTCTAAAGACCTTTGGAACATGTTTTTGTTTTTGTTCAGTTTTGTTTTCAGAAAGCTGCAGCTCTGTACAAAGGAAATGAAGGAGTAATTTTTTTCAGTAACTCTGGAATTCACCTTCAGCTAACAAGGAAGAGGCCATAGCTCACAGTACATTATAAACATTGCATTACCTCATCTGCTTGAGTTTACATCAGTGACAGCTCTATCTTTTATTACTCCTTTATAGAGCTGACACAAGTTGTTGAACATGATTTGGTGAAATGCAGATGGGATGCAGTTCAGTACGTGCAGGCATGGGTAAGGAGTAAGCTACAGGAAATTTTGTCTCCTCGCTCTTCTCCCTTGCTTCTGGGGAAGGTTGTTGAGAGGTGTGTGTCCAGTGTTGAGTTGCCAACAGCGTGGAGCAGAACGTGGTTTTTAATGTTCTTGTCTAAATAGTTTTTTCCACCCCATGAGGGTCAGGAGCTGTTTGCAAGTAGCTTCAGTGAGGAGGTGATGCTGTACAGCCAAAAAAGCATCCATGGTTTCAAACAGAAGTAGCTGTGGGTTGTGCAGTGCCTGGGACTGGCTGATTTCAACAAATAAAATTTCATTTGAATTTTGCCTAATGTAATGAAAACTGTAAGGGCAAAACCCCTTCCATTAGATCTTGCTGAGCAGTGGGTTTTGTTCCCACACCACCACTACTCTCCCCTTGCTTTGACTCATGAAACCTTTTCTTTCTTGATCTTCAGAAATGAGTTCAGACCTTGGATAGACGTCAAGCCCGTGAAGGCTATAAAAGCGAAGGCCCAGTACAAGCCTCCAGAGGAGAAAATGACCCATGAAACCAGTTACAGCGCTCAGTTCAAGGGGGAAACCAGTAAGCCTGCTCCAGCTGATAACAAATTCCTGGAGCGCAGAAGGATACGCACTCTCTACAGTGAACCTTACAAAGAACCTCCAAAGGTGAGGAACACAGCAGAAGGGCCCCAGGACCACCCCTGCTCCTGGTAGGATGTGTCCAACACAGTAAGGTTGGGCTGAGCACCGCTTGTGTTCGTTCCTCTTATGTGGCATCTCCATTTCTGTCCAACGGGTGCATCCTCAGGGCTGGCTTAGAATGGTTTAGGTTGGAAGGGACATTAAAGGTCAGCTAGTCCTGTAGCTGGGGTCTAAGGTAGGTTGATGTACTTTGGAATCAAAACTGTATGAAAGTGAGGGTAGGGTCCAAGTGAACTGTATTTGGTTTTGTTATTTCCGGGGTCATTAATCTAGATGGCTTTCTCTTTTTCTCTCTAAAGCTAATGACACATCACGTTAGACTTTATCCCAGGAGCAACCTGGTAAGAGCCAGATCTTCATCTGCAGTTAACACAGAGAGCTTCACAGATCCTGATGTTAAGCCCTTTGTGCTTTGGTTAGATGGAGGATGTGTCAAGGAAGGCTTGGGCTGAAATCTCGTCCAGCCTCTGTTTTCACCAAGTAGCAGAGGATTTGCATGTAAATAGATTCAGTTTTAAGCTTGGGATCGTTTTCCTTCTCACAGTTTGTAACTGCTTGGATTTGTGAAGTCTTGGTGGGATAGCAAGGCCAGCATGGAAGAGCTTAAAACTTCTGTTCCTTTTTCCTTTTGAAGTAATCTACCCTACTTTTGGGGCTGTAGGAACAGATGGATGCAGGATGCTGCTGTAGACTTTGCTCAGATGTCACTCAGTGTCCCGCACCCCAACTTTTCCCAGATAACTTGGATTTGTACCTGCCTCTTTGTCCTGAGCATTGTTTTTTGGCTTTCAACACAGAGAAACAGCCTCTTTTGGGCTTGCAAAGCCCTCCTGAAGTCAGAGAACTGCTCCCTCCCCTCATGGCAGGGCATAGCTGAATAGATAAACAACATTCACGATGGCTCTCATCTAAATCCTGTTTTCCACCTGTCCTTGTGTCTCTCTCTCCCTCTCTCTCTGTCTCTGTGTTGTTTGGCATGTCACCCTCCATGCAGGTGGAAAAGCCTAGCGTAAAGCCTTCCAAACCAAAAAAGACCACAACAAGCCATAAACCCCTGAAAAAGGCCAAAGACAAGCAGATTGCATCTGGACGGGCTGCCAAGAAAAAGAGCGCCGAGACCTCCAACACAGCAAAGCCAGAGGACAAGGAGAAAAGTAAAGAGATGAACAATAAACTGGCTGAGGCAAAAGAGTAAATGTCACTGCACTTTCGTTTCTTTCTCTATTTTCTTTTCCTTCTTCCTTTCCTTTTCTTTTTTTTCTTTTTCCTTTGATTAAATAAAGGCCACAAAATTAATTAGAGGCTTCTAATCTGCTTTTTGTTCTGATTGTATTAGAAGCTTTTCTGTTTTATTTCCAAGGAGGATTAGCGAATCCTTGTTTCTGAGGTCAGGTTGTTCTGCTTTGCCTGCACAACACGGCTCTGCACAGAGTGAGGATGAGCGCAGGAGGGATGTGGGAATGCATGAGGTTCGTAGGAGATGGAGGTTATGGGTCAGCCGCCATTGTGTCCAACAGCCTGTCCCTGTCCTTGGTCCTTGAGTGCCCATGGTGCTGCCAAGGGGCTGTGCTCTCATCCCACAAGGCCCTTTTTGGGGTTAGGCTTGGTCATCTCCCACCGGTGTCAGCAGGTCTTTGAACATGGAGAGGACCAGAGTTCATATGCAGTGCTGTGGATTTGCCATCAGTCCATTAGAATTGGTGGTGTGGCCAAGATCCATTTCTCCTGGTGACACCAGTTGGAGTTTTGCTCCAGCAACGGGGAAGAAGATCCCATTGCAAATAAAGGGCCAAATCATCCCCTGGCATAGCTGTGATAGATGTTGTTGCATCAGGGCAGCTTCGCTCATCAGAACCACTTGAAGGCATTGATACAAGATAGGTGTGAGGGAAGGCGTGGAGATCAGTTGGAGACTTCCCAAGTGTGTGCTTGGTCAGACCAGGTTATCTGCAGGCAGTTCTTCCTGATTGTTTCCCTTAGGATGTGCATCTTTTTGATTGTCTCTGGTTTGTTTTGAATCTTGGTCTGTTTTCTTTACTTCTGGAGTGCCAGTAGACAGAGCTAGATTCCAGAACAAGGTTTCATTTGCAGATGTGGCTTTCCAAGGGGTAGAAAGGAATGACTCTCCGAAGTTGGGTGGAGCCAGCAGACCCTGTTATTTTGACTCTGGCTGTTGGAGCTCATGTTGGCTTGTAAGCAACCTACCGGGACCATTAACCTCTGGGATCCTCTGAGTCCCTTCGAGCAGGATCTCAGGTTTTCAGTGCTATTTACTGTTCCCAGCAGGACTAGTCTGGAAGCTGGAAGCAGAGTGGGACCATTAGTGAGTATGAAGTAGGCCAGCACTCATATGTTGAGGAGATCGGGCAGATTTCCACATGCTGGTGGGCCAGACTGGCATAGCACAATCCAGAATTTGGGTCGTAGAGCCAGCGGGAGCTGGATGAGGTGTGGTCCCAATCCAAATTTGCATTTGCCGAATTTGGATTTGGTCCTAAATATATCGGGATTAACTCTGATCTGATCAAACTGAGCTGTGAAACTCTCCCGTGGCAACTGCACGGGGAGGGTGTGAGTCAAGATGTACGGTCATTCTTTGTTTTTGCATTTCTACGTTTCCACCCTAGCACGCAGAAACTTTCAGAGAGCAGACAATTGGGAAGAACAGATAGAGAGAGATGGGAAGTGGGGCAGGGCGGTGATAGGAGTTTCAGAATTGTGTTGCTGTAGAGATGTTGGAGTGAGGGAAGTCTTGCTGCTAGGATGTTTTAGAGATGTGAAGCTATCTAATAGGAAAAGAAGTGGGCTGAGAGGGTGAAGAGTCTCAGTTTTGGAATCTCACCCCATTAGAATTGGATCTTTTGGAAACACGTATGAGTGATGGGCTACGAGGCTGAGAGAAAGTTTCCAAAGAGGAGGTAAGCTCTGTGGTATACAGATAGTGACATTTGCTGGCCTTAGTAATGAATAAATGCCAAGTTCAGTGTATTGTGTGATGTGTCCTGTTTGCCTTGCGCTCAACGCCTGAAGCTTTGAGTATAAGTAAGTGTAGTGTTCTGAATTCAGTGGTGTATTTCCAAGCTTAGCTGTGTTAGAACTGTGTGCTATGAGCTAGTCAGGTTGTGTATGTGGAAAATATATATTCATATATAGAAATATATATATTTAAGCCTCCGATATTTAGGAGGAAACCAGGGAAATCCTCCAGGAAGTAAAACTGTGGAAATCTTTGCGAATGTAATGCATTTTTGATGTGCATGCTCCATGGAGACGCTGACCTGTCCATAGTGGCCATTGCTTTTCTGAGTGCTCAGAATCCCCCACAGCACTGCTGGAGTGCAAAGCTCAGCTCTGCCTGCAGAGAAGCTCAGCAAAAGGCTTGCATTGAGCTTGCAGAGGGGAGTGCTGTCCCCAGCTCTTCCCAGCCCGGCACATGAGGGACAGCTGGCCAGAGGAGCCTGAGCTTCCAGGACTCTGTGTGATTTCCTGGCATTTAGATGATGCTCCAGCCATCTTCACACTCTACAATAAAGTCCATTCTTGTCTCAGGATATAGCAACAGCTGTGAAGATGACGTGTCACAGCAGGCAGAAAATGTCAGGAAGGCATGTAGACAGTTATCAATAGCCCACCATGCCATAAGAAAAGATCACGCAAAACCATTCTTGGAATTATTTTTTTTTGGCCCTAAGTGTCACTTTTGAAGAGATAGTGCAGTTACCACCGCTTCTATTTTGAATTCAGTCGTAATTTATCCCTTGATTCAACGGGAGCTAAATTTTGCCCAGAGAACTGTCAGTAAGAGCCATGCTCAGACCACCTACTCCAAACATATCCACAGTCTGGATCAACTACTTGATATCCAGGTCTTCAGGATTGCTTCTTCACAATGAACGGCATCCATCGTGGTGTTTGCATTAAATATGCACAGTGAGTGGTCAGAATATGGCCTCACATTTCCTTAATACATGATGGTTTGGGCGGCATCCAACTACAAAGCTAGATGTGAAGCCAGCCAAAGCTCCTTCAGTGGAGACACCTTCCAAGAGCCATTGATCTGCGTGCTTTGGACACCTCTTTGGGTGGGATGAACGACCCTTGGAAGGTTTCCGTTTTTGCAGAATTAAACTGAGAAACTCTCAGGGCCTCCATCTCCCATAGCCACGAAGTAGAGCTCTAAATTCTGGCCGTTGCTCCATCTGCACCAGGTCTTCAGCATACACCTGAGCACACAGTTTAGCTGTACGTTTGATGCCAGGAACAGCAGCAGTCAGGCCTCAGGCTGAAATCCCACACTGCTCAACCTTCCACTGCCTTTACACCGATCCGACCCACTCAGGTTTTTCAGAAGAGAGACCAAATCTCTGCCGTTTCAAGTTCACTTTGGACTCTGAGCTTGTCAATCCCACTGGGAAGGAGTGCTCTGCTGTTCTGTGTTTCCAGCTACCACGATGCTGATTCTGTTTCACTGCTGACTTGTAATATGTTTTGCTTTCCTTGTAAAAAGAAAAGAAACACAATGTCGTGCTTTCTACCCTGTGAAAGTTCCTATGCTATCGGTTGCTTGCTTTCTCATTTTCACTGTATTGTACTGTTACTCCTTTCTGCAAAATGGTGCTAATTGCTTACTGAGCTCCTGTTTTCTGACTGCTTTGCACACCGATCACTTGCTTCTTCATTTGCAACGCGTCTGCTGTGAAAACATGGCTCCCATGAATTCCACAAACTCTTGCCTCTTGGAGGCAGATAGGAAGTGTCTAATTAATATTTTGTGGCCTGGGTTTGGTTGCATATCACAGATTGTCTCTTGTAACGTGTGAAGCACACCTCCTCGTGGTGCTTTTTCATTCTTGCTGTCCGTATGAGAATGACACACACACACACACACACAGACACACACACAAATTAATGTATAGCCAATTGATTGTGACGTGCTTGTGATCTTTGCTTGCTCAAAGGGTTTTTTTTCCAATGATAAATAAATGCTAAAGACGAATACCACCTCCTTGATCTTGTTTTCTCGATAAGAAGCACAGTTAAGTGAAATACCCTTCCAACCATAATCAGATTTGTGTTGCTAGAGCCGCCACTTCCATGCCTGCCATAGGGACAACTGAGCTGTTGCAGCCTGGCTCCCTTTAGAGGGCTGCTACCCTCAGCCTAGCCTGACCTGAGAGCTAAGCGTTTGCAAAGGTGAAGATGGACAGTGAAGTCGTGTGGACGGAGCAGGTAGTTCACTTTTGTTTTCTCTGTACCCATGGCGTGTCGAGCAGAGGGTTTGTTTGGTGAGTGCCATGCATGCAGGCTTGTGTCCATGTTGCATTGCATCAGGGAGCAGAAACCACCAAGAGCTGGAGGGAGGGGAGATGCTGTGGCCCCGTGGGATTTAATAACATGCATTTTCCCAGCTGCCTACAGCTTTTGCTTGTGCCCCAGACCACCCGAAGGACCCACAAGGGGTCAAAGGGCTGCAAGTCCTTGCTGGAAGGAGATGGGAAATGCTTGGGTTGAGCCCTTTCAGCATATGGCCAGGCACTTGGCAGCATCTGTGGAAATGAAAAGAGCAGATTGATGTATAAATGGTAATGCTGACTATATGGAGAAAGTGTTGACTGAGAGGAACACAGGGCTGAGGGTGCAGCTTGGTTTCAAATGGTGAAGTCTGCTCTTAGTTTCATCTGTTTTTTTTCCCTTACCTGTAAGCTCCTACCTGCAGTTCTTATTTTTAGCTATATTTTCTCTTTCAGTGAATATTCCAATAACATCCCCACTCACCTGGGAATAATTGTCTGCTCTGGGGCTCTCTTGAAATCTCTCCTCCAGCAGTGCCCTTCTGTCTTCCATGGAGTACCAACTCTTTTTACTGCATTTCTGTTTCTGGGTGCTGTTTTCCATCTCTCTCTAGTTTACAAGTCACTTTCTGACTTTACCCATGACTACATGCTGTTCTCTGATGTCGTGCTGTACCACCATGCCTTCCCCCTCCCGCCCCCTTCTTCACCAGCTTCATCCGCTCATCTATCATGCATACCTACATGAGTTCTGGAGTGTTTCAGTCGAGCTGTAGGTCCTGGGATTTATCATTTCACCCCTCCATAGCTGGAACTGGAGAAAACGTTCACTGTTAAAGACTGGTCATTGATGGAGCTGGTCTGCAAATGCCTGTGTTGGCCAAAACATGTTTCCACCAAGATGCAAAGGTAGAGCGTGGATATGTGATCCACCTGGTCCCACTCAGCCACCCACTGTAAAGTGTGCTGTAAAATGTGCCCTCGCTGCCCTGTTGCTCTCTGAACCTGCTCATCATCACAAAGCCTGCACCTGGAGGGCAGGATGCTTTGCTAGGAGACAAGGACTGATAGAACTGATGGGCATGGAGACCTAGGATCCCTGTTCTTCAGTCATCCCTGTCTGCATCCACTACTGCTGTCTAACTCGTTAATCTTTGTCAGGTCATTAGTGACTGGCACTGCCCACCAGTTTCCAAAGGCTGTTCTAAGAGTGGTATCACTACAAAGTGCTGTAAATGAGTTACTAAAAATTTGGCCGAGGTCAAAGGATGAGTAGGGAAGTTTCATGTGCTGATATGTCAGCCCTTATACCAACACAGCCTCTTATTTCTCAGTATCCTTTGGATTTTCGGGTTTATTTAGAGCTGTGCAACTGCAGGGACCTTTTAGGAAGATATCTCTGCCATAGCTGGCACCTCTGGGCATATAGGGAATAACCACCAACCCCAACAGCACATAAACGCCAAATGAAGAAGAGGAGAAGTAAAGAAAGGAATTCCTGGTATGACTGTGAAGATATGACCATGTTCAGCTCTAAGAACACCTTTAAGATTTTCTGCATTGTTGCAAAATACTGTGATGTGTAGACACCGACTTCAGCTCTCTTGGTAAGTTGAATCCCATTGGGGTTTTAACAGCCTACTTCCATTTGCCCTTATTCACGTGAGCCTTCTGGGTGGGAAGTGATTCCACTGATGTGGCTGGGTCTGCTCCCAAGCTCAGCTGCTGGCTGTGAGGGCCACACAGCTCTGAGCACTTCAGGACTGGGCATTATCTGTGGAATGGGGAGATTGCTTGTGACCAATCTTATTTTCTGTTTATTGCAGGATACCCTGGAAACAGCTCCCTAATCAGGGCTGTCATGCGGAGGAGATGTGAGCCCAAGAATAGAAAGAAAGCCTGTTAATGGGTGGAAGGCATCTTCATGCTCACTAAAATGCCAGTTCTCCCTGCAGGATGTCTGCTCCACAGAAACCCACAGCGTGGACCAGCTGCCAAAAAAAGGATGGATGAGGAGCAGTGACAGACCTCAGGGGTGTGTGAGAGCACAGAGGCATCATAACCATTCCCTCGATGCCAACAGTTTATTGAGTGAGAGATGGAAAAGGGGAAACATTTCCAAACTCCTCTTATTGTCATCAGCCCACCTCCTTCCCCTCCCTAACCTGAGCCATGCTGCAATCCCAAACCCCTCTGAAAAAACAGTTCTTCCCATATTTCTTTGGGAGTCAGAGACCTACGTGCCTTTCCTAGCTCTGAGGTCTGTGTCCCAACCAAGGGCGGGGAGCATCCTCCATGGGGCACGGTAGAGAGGAGCTCATCACACAGTGGCAGGCAGATCTGTCCCAGTTAACCAAGCAGCACCCAGGAGCACTTGATGGTGCCAGTACCCAATGGACAAGATAATCTATTCTGAAAGCAGTCCCTGGTTGTGGGTCTGACCTGCTCCCAAGCCTGGTTCAGGATTTATTACCCAACTGATGACCAATTTGACTGTGGCCACCTTGTTGTGCTCCAAAAGATTTGCCAGCTGTGACACAACCTGCAGGCATCTTTAATGGATTAGTGCTTTGGGGCAGTGTGTGTCCAATCCAATGCTTCTTTGAAGCTCTGGAAATGGGAAGTAGTGGCGTCTCCACCCTCAGAGGTGTTTAAAAGACATGTAGATGTAATACTTGGGGGCATGGTTTGGTGGTGGATGGCAGTGCTGGATTAATGATTGCAACTGATGACCTCAGAGGTCTTTTCCAACCTTAGTGATTCTATGATTCTGTTTTCCCTTCATCTTTTCACTGTCTGTCCCACAACAGCTTCCCCAACCCTTTGCTCTCTCCCACCTCCAGCTCCTGTGTTCTCCAGGGCTTCGCCAGGAACCTTCTCCTTCCATCCTCCCCAAGTTATAGCTGTCTCACATTTGGTCTCGTCTCTCTTGGTCTGTAAGCCTTTTTCTTTGCTGTACTGTGTGGTAACGTGCTCTGCTTGGAATAAACAATACCTCACCAACCGACTGCCCTTTCTCATTTCTTGGTGTGGCTTCAGTAGCTGTGTCTGCAGTGCGTTTTGTCTGTCCCCGTGGCCAGTTCAGCAGTTGGTTTTGCTACTGCAGCTCTATCTGTAGTCTTTTGGGATGGCTCTGCTCATCTTTTTGTGCTGTGGTACCTTTTTTTTTTTTATTATTATTTTACAGCCACAGTGACAAGTTTTGTCGTCTGTTTGGGATCCCATCCTGTTCAGGGCACCATGACTTCCTGTCCTTTTCAGTTGTGGTGCGTCTGATAAGAGTTTGGCTTTTCTCCAGCGCTGTGCAGAGGACGTCCTGGGCTGGCAGGTGACACAACAAATGCAACAACCTAGGAAAAGAAGGGAGAAGTCTTGTAGCTCAGAGCAGAAGAAGCTGATGTTAAGAAGATAGTTTTGTTCTGTAGCTCAGGAGAAGCTGATGTGAAAGGAAGTGCTTCTCAGCACAATACAGAGAACAGTGAGCAAAAGTGGAAAGCCAAGCAGATGTAGCTCTCGGGGGAAGAAAGAGAAGCTGGCTGAGCAGCAGGAGATGTTTCAGAGACGGATGCACAGGAGACTTCTTGAGGACCAGAAGATGCCCCGAACATCAGCTCCTTCCATCCCAGGCTAGGGTTGGATCCGTGGTCCCTTCAGCCTATGAGTACAGCAGGAGCACAGTTGAAGCCTGGAGATTTCATCGAGGACAAGTGAGACCTGCAGCTGTTTTGTGCTTGACTTCCAAGCCCTGGGGGTTTTGGTATAGATACAGAACAGACATAGAAGGAAAGAGGATCGCTCGTGCTTGGCAATACCTCCCATGTCTGGACACTACTGCTGTACTTTTATGGTGCCTCCTCTGCCTCCAGGCTCCTACTTTCGACTACAAAAGTGAACCAAGTTCTGGAGCAATCCTCTAGGTTAGATCTGGATCCATGCTGAAATTGTTCATTTGCTTGCTTTAACTTAGAGCTTCATCTCCCACTACCTGGTGCTGCGGCCCTTTCCAAGGAATGTATCTGAGACCATTATTGAGTACAATGCTATGGCTGTTTCCCAGGGCAAAGAAGACTTATTTCTGTCTCTGCTATCACAGAAAGCAAACTTTGTAGCACAAAGTGTAGTAAAGCATTCAGAAGAAGCGCTTTTCCATGTTCTCTAACCTCACTGTCAAAACGTTTGTCAAGGAGCTGATGAATTCTTATCTTCTAGGCACCATAAATACTGTTCTATTGGACAAAGGCCCTAATTAGAAAGTCAGTTATCCGGGAAGGAAGAGACAGATTTCTCTTAGTCTTTGCAAAAATATCCCTTTGGCATCAGACATAATAGACATATGTGCCCAGAACTGTGCTGCTGTTCCTGAGCCACCAGTAGAGGATCTCTTCTACTCGCTCTTGAAAGCAACTTCTAATTTTTCATGTGCTTAGAGCTGGCCCTGTTGGACTAGATAATCTTCCTGGTCATTTCCTACTTTAATGATTCTGTGATTCTGTATGGGCTCATTACAGCTACCAAACAGTTGAAATGCTTCGAGTTAAAATAATTTTGCAGATGTGGATTAACATCATCATTGGAAGCAAGTTTACATCTCAAGTCAAAAGAGCACAGTCCTTTGTGTGACGAGAAACGGCTCTCCAGACATCGGTGCTGCCTCTGGGAAACCAAGCCCTGATGGATGTCTTTTGCTCTTTCTTCATCTCTATCTCTTGGCTGCAATCTGAATACTGATGTCATCTCCAATCCGTGTCCATTTCTGACCCAGTCACATCACGTAATTAACCTCTCCTCCACAAATGGGTTTCACCAGTTTGCCTGCCACTGACGGCCCTCATTGGTGTAAGGGTCTTCAGACTGTTCCCTCACTTGGCTAAGCCAAAGATCAGTTGTAAATGCTACTGCTTGCGTGCTAGGATTTGTTGCATTTCATTATCAAGCTTCTTTTCAACCCACCTATTTGCATCCTCCCACCACACTCTTCCCAACACTTGTATCCAGGGCTGGATTCTCTCCTCCTGGCAGTGCAGTGCTGTGTTGTTTCTGTGTGCCAATTCCCAGGGAAATTAATGTAATTTCCTCCCCCTGCTATATTCCTTTCAGTTTAAAGCAGGTTCTGAAATGAGCTTTGCAACCATACGATTGTATGCATTCAATGTAAACAAAGAAGAAGGCGGGGGCTGGGGATGGAGCACAGCCTCCTTCTCCTCCAGTTACGTGGCTGAAGGATGCACAAACTCATTGGAAATAAGCCAAGAGATTAAAATGGAGCAGTAGCCACCCTGCAGACGTGCACAGTGTGCACCAGCTTTCCTGGCTGCCTCTGAGAAGGGTGAATTCCTCAGATAACTTGGGCAGGGTTGAACACTAAGCAAAGGGAAGAGTTGGGATTAATCTGGCACTGTTCTGCTGCAGCGTGGAGCATCACATGAGCACAGGCACAGGAAGACCTGAGCTCTGGCCGTACTGGGCCGTCACCATTGACTAGACCATCATCATTGACCGTCACTGACGAGATGTGGATACCTGCTTTGTTCTTGGGAACCTCGAACAACTGCTGACAGCCTTGGGTCTGCCCGTGCCCTTGGACATGTTGACTGCTGGAGAGGATACGCAGGCTTTGGACAGCTTTCCAAAGAGCTGCCCTGCATTTTTCCCTAATCCCTTCCTTTAGAGTGCTGGGCTCACCTAATTCCCAGTTATGGGAACCTGTAGGGTGGAAGGACTTGGTAACAACATTCCTACACAAGCTGTCTCCAAACAGTGCCCACTGGTCACTCTGGGAAAAGACATTGCTGGCCTCTGCCAACAGCATCTGGCAACAGAAGTCTCTGCAGTGTAAGCATGAAGGGCAGGATGAGGGTGAGTATTGGAGTGAGAGCTGCCCTGCAGGAGCAGTGCAGCCCCGTGAGCTCACACAGGCACGTTGGTCTCACATCTGGGTTGCAGGTCTTGTTGGCCAAGGAGATGATCACAGTTCTCTTGGCCCTGGTGTCATCCTCTCCTTCCCCCCTTTAAGCTCAGGTCTGGGGTTGCTCCCTACACAAACCCAAGGTGAGGATAGGGAACTCAGGTTAACTCCATAATCCCTTAACATAACCACCATGCCAAGCAACCATCTTAAAGCTGCACGTGTTTCTTCTGCTTCTCCATTTGCTTTCTGCGGCCTCACAGATCCCTCCCCATCCATCCCATCTCTCCTCAGCCCTGAAGATCCTCTTTTCTAACAAACACAGATTTCCCTATTTCCCACAGTCTTTGCCTTCTCTACCTCTCTGCACTCCCTCCATTCTCTCTCCAACAAGACCCATCCTTCCCTCCAACACCCATCCAAAACTTCTGACAGCATCTGCCCCAACTCCAGAGCCGTCTTCTCTCTTCTCTTGCTCCACCTCATGTCTACTTGCTGTAGTTTACCCATAGCATATGTGGCATAACTGAAACTTGGTGCTTACATTGATGCATCCCTCCTTTTTTACCCCAAGGACAGAGCTAATCCCAACAGAGATCCTATACCTTGGTGTCTTCTGGGGGCACTGAGGAGGAGGGATGCTCTCAGGTGGGGTTTAGGACACATTACTTTTGCTTTCTTTTTTTTATCTGCTGTTTTAACAGGCACTGGGTCATTCCTGAGCAGCACAAGAGCCTTGCTCCCCTGCTCTGTAGGGCTTTCATCACCCACCTAGAGTGAAACAAACTGCTTCTTTGTGAGACAATTTTACAGCGAGGTGCTCTTTTGATGCAGGTTATAATCAATTGGCAAGCATTTTTCATAGCTGACGAGTGAGCCTGATCCCGGGCCCGTGTGGATTAGAAGCTCCAGCCCTCTCAGTGTAATGGGCACCTGTGGGTTTTGAAGCATCTCCTTACAGGGACCAGGACCAGGCTCACCACCCATCTTAAGAACATACCAAACATGCAGGGCTGCATGGGGAGTGATCTGTAGAGTCAATAGTCATGGGGCGAATTCCATCTCGGGGATGGCATTTTGCTGTGGGACACGAGCTGGATGCTCTGACAGCTTTGCAATGATGCTCTTTCTCTGCTTACAGGACCCCTGAAAAAATCACTGGTGCTACAGACCAAGAACCAAGTACCTTAGTGCAGGAACAATGCACATGAAGCTGAGCACTTTCTTCTGAGTGGCGGTTGGAGCAAACGTATAGTCTGCATGAAATGTGTATCGTCTGGTTGGCATACAATAAACCTGATGAGCAGAGTTGAATGATAATTTCTCTTGTCTCTCAAATACTGAGAAGTTACCAGGATCTGTATAATGCAGTTAGCATGACTGTGCCTTGATTTATATTCAGTAAAGTCAGAAAAAGAAAATGGGTCCAATGCTCCCTTTATTCATAGCTGTGGAATAGCAGTGGTTTCATTGTTCTCTCTGGTTAACACGGGCAGCAGGGATTCACGTCCGTAACTCATGGGAGAATCGTTCTGGATTTCAGACTTTATCCTGGAAGTGTAGCTGGTAGGATCAGCGGGTCTTGTCAAAGTCCCTGACAGGCTGAAAGCTCTGTAGGGACATGGTTTAGGGGGCGTGCTGGTGATGGGTTAATTAACGGTTGGGCTTGATGATCTAAGGGTCATTTCCAACCATAATGTTCCATGACTCTATGATATCTCTATCTTCTTTTCTGGGTGAGGCTGTCTATGTCCATATGACGTATGCAGCATGTAATGAGAGATGTAGCCCAACTCTACAACCTGTACCTTATAGATGGCCAACAGCCTGAAGCATCCAGACTTTAATGAACACTTCTAGGTTTAGGCTGGGGTGCTGCGACACTTGGAGCAGGGATTTAACTTTCCGCAAGCCCTCACTTTAAGCAGAAGGCTGCTTTTCCCTCTTGAATTTACTCAAGGCTGTACCTCAAGGCATCAGAGGTGGGGAGAGATGGGCATCATCCATGGAACACGGCAGCACCAAAAACAGAGGGTGGTTTGCTGGGTCCTGTTTATAAGGAAACTGCCTTGGGCTTGGAGAAGTCATTCAAGCAGTTCAAAGTGTAATCACAAATCCCTGGGCCTGATACACCTCCTCTTGCCATATATGTGCTCCTCCTATTCAGACTCCTGTGTTGTGAAGAGTAAATCAAGAGTAATTCCAGCCATGGCTGGACCAACTTTAAAGGGAGTTCTGACTTCTAGTAGATCCAGTCTCCTTCACCTACAGAGACCCTTGGCTACTCTTGCTGTTTGTTGTTCATACTGTACTGCTGCTAAGGCCCTCTGTGATGTCCAGAATCCCAAAGGTGCCAAAATGGTGGGATCCACCCAAAGGATCTGGAAGGCAAAGCAGTAACCTAAATACCCCTCAGACTCCGGAGAGCAGTGGTGTGCTTTCTCCTTGGCAGCAACAAGGTTGGAAAGATTCCTCTCTTCTTGTTAGAGGAATAAAACACAGAGAAATATTTCTAGTGACATGATTTCCACAAGCCAAGAAGAAATCAGAGCAAATCCAATCACCAAACCATTGCAAAGCACCTCTGAGAAGATGTGAATAGTAACTAATGTAATATCCAGCACAAAGGGAAGTAGATCACATGCCTGTGAATAATAGCGCTGAGTATGTGCCTCGCTTACTAGCTGAAGGGTCCTTGTTACACATGATTAAGTAATTAAATCTTTTTGTGTGTCTAATTACCATGATCACACGATTATTAGAGAGGAGCTCCATCCAAATTGTCAGCGCCAGATGTTGGAGGCCTGCAGGAAGTTTTGCTCCTGACGCTCAGAGCTGCAGGTATCCCAGGGCGCTGCAGGTATCTCAGGGCAGCGGGACCGTGGCCATGGGGGCTGCTGCTTCCCAATGCCTTGGAGTCAATCCTTGTCTCTGGATCAGATGTTCAAAGGGAAAAGTCAGCTGAGAATCTTACCTAAATATAGTAAAGCAGACCCCAGTGGTGGGAATTGATATTTCCTGGGCAACCTGATCCTGCTGTGGTGTCCCTGTTCATTGCAGGGGAGTTGGACTGGATGGCCTCTAAAGGAATCCTGCCTGCAGCAGGGGGGTTGGAGCTGGATGGTCGTTGAGGTCCCTTCCAAACCCAAGCCATTCTGGGATTCAGTGATTTTGCCACAAGCAGGAATATTGAGTTTGTTCAGAAATGCTAACCATTTCTGTGCCCCCATATGTTCTGTTCTTCTGTTCTAATACTTCCCTCCTCTTCCTCCTGGTGACAACTGCTGCCATAAATTCTTGCTTCCTTCATTTTCCTTCCACCTCACTTTGCTGTCCCTACACAGTTCTCCCACTCTCATTTCCAACCACCATACTGCCCATCCAGGGCACTGTACTTCATTTCCTACCATGCTTTTCTCATTAGACTATGAAGCATTTGGGCCAGGAGTTTCCCTCGTTTGCAGCTTCTCACTGCTCTGCCCATCTTCCACTTACCCTGAGGCATTAGTGTAATAGACGCCATTAATAGGAATTATGCTCCCACCAGCAAGATGAATTCAATGCAGCTGAGTTCTGCAGGATTGCTTTCATCCTTAGCGTGCTCGGTACATCTGTACAGCCGTGGCTGTGCTTTGTGTCAGCAGTGTGAGGCTGATGGAGGGGAGGGAATCCCTCAAGCGAGCCGAGCTGAGGCTAAAATAGGAGCAACACGGGAGACCAGAAATTAGAGCAATGAAAGGAAAGGAATATTTCCAGATCAGAAATGAACTGCAGCAGAGGGAGATAGAGGCAGGAGGCAAAGCTCTTTGTTCTAGGGTTGGGAAATAAAACTGGGCCATGAATGACAAACCCCAAGAGAAGAAGAAGAGGAAAATGGTCACGGCATTTTCAGACTGGATTTCACTCTCTGTAGGACTCGGGATACACAGCTTGGAGGCTTCGCACTGCTTTCCAGGGAAAAGCATCCCCATGGCTGAGGAGCCGGATAGAGGTCATGGGAGGCACCGAGGGCATTCACACGAATTAATGATGCAGAACTCCTAATCTGAAGGGTTATTTCCTCTTAATGAGGTGGTGGGAGAGGAGAGTTGTCAGGCAGATCCATCGAGGGGGGATTCGATTAGGATTTGAGGACCACAGTGTTAGTGCTGCCAATGCCAAAACTACTGTGGAGTTGCATCTGTTGGGTTTACCCATCCGACCTATGGGCCACTTCCTCAGGAGGGTGCAGACACCCCCAGAATGACCTGCTCGTTGCTGGTTTGCACCAGTGGAGCTCTGGGTGAATGGCCAAGCCCAACAGCTCTCTCTAACGCTGTGCATAATGTTTCCTTGTTATGTGTTCCAATGATTCACAGGTGACACCCTCCCTTGTTCCTTCAAAAATCCTGACCTGAATTATTTAACCTCCATTCGCTCTTCCTTTCCTCCATTGTCTTCTCCCCTTTGTTTGCTTTGCCTTGATGTGTTTATCTCCACGCTGTCATTTCAGTCACTTTCTTCTTCCAGCCTCATGCATCTTTCATCATTTACCCCTCTCTGCTCCAGTGAGGGGCAGGTTTTCCTATGTGGTGGCAATCAGTTTTTGTGACAGATCTAGGTTACTGTCAGGACTCCTTCTCTGTGCAAAATGCCTTTCATTTTTTATGAATCTGCTTTAATAATTTATCTCCTATCAATGATGTATAATGAAATCACCATCCTGAAATGGGTTTTCTGTGTTGGGGTAATGGGATGGGGGTGGGCTGGAAGGTACTGTCCCCAGTGGTGTTTTGATGCAAGATAAGCCACAAGTTTCAAGGGAAGGAGGAAGCTGAATTAGCTGACAAGATGCTATCGTTGGGTTCTTATCACCATCACTGTATCACGAATTGATGTTGCTGGACTGCAGATAACTGAGAGACAAAGTTGGCAGAAGATGTGTTGTTTTTGTTAGAAGAGGGAAGTGGATTTCACATTGAATGTCAAGTCTCGTAGCTCCCTCAAACCAAATAATCCCTTAGGGACAGACAAAACTGCAGATATCCATGGGCTGCCCAGAGAAGTGGGGGCTCACGTTCCCTGAAGGTGTTCAAGAACCATGGGATGCGGCACCGAGGGGTGTGGGCAGTGGGCATGGAGGGGTGGGCTGGGTTTGGGCATCTTAGAGATCTCTTCTGGGCCAAAGTCATATAAACAAAGGTAAAAATTCTGTTGGTTTTCAAGTACAAATCCTGCTATTTTAAAGTAAGCTTTAAAATGGTCCTTAGTTAAGCATTTAAATGGTGTTTTCCTACTCACTCTACTCACTATCCCATCTTTCCCCAGTAATTCATGGACTTTGGTCTCCATCCCCAGTGCACAAGTAAATACAACAGGCTGCCCAGAGAGGTGGTGGTGCCCCATCCCTGCAGACACCCAAGGTCAGGGAATGGGCTCTGAGCACTGATGGAGCTGTGGGTGTCCCTGCTGAGGCTATTCCAAGAGGCAATACCTATCATCCTAAGGGAAGTGAAAAAAAACCTGCTTGTGTTTATGTTACAGAGAGCCAGGCCAAGGATGGCCATCTCCAATATTTACGTTTGTATTTAGCTGTCTGATGCATGTGCTGTTGAATCTCCTCTGTCAGCATCCTCTGCCCCACGCAGCCCAGTTCCACTGCAGCTCATTCAGTGACTCAGTCATAAGACTGGGATGTGTGGATACCCCATCCATGAGGGTGCTCAAGGCCAGGTTGGATGGGATCCTGGGCAGCCTGATCTACTGCCTGAATCAGTGGCTGGCAACCATGCCCATTGTCAGAGGTTCGGAACTAGATGATTTTAGAGGTCCCTTCCAACCTATGCCATTCTATGACTCTGTGATGCTAAGACATCTTGTCTCAACAGATACTTTTGTAAGTGCTGTCTCCAGGAATGCACAGCTGTCCTTCCTGTAAGCAGCTCAGGAAGGGCTGACTAATGGATTTGCTGCTTCTGTTTGGATGCACGCGTATTATTCATTACTTCAGTGACATTTTCAGTAGTCTCAATTCAAATGGCATAATGGAAAAGGTGGGTTGGATTCTCTAGTGAAAAGGGTGAGGAAAAGGTTAACCTGAAGCTGTGCTTCAAAGCATCACTAGGAGATATGGGAAAACCTTGGTGCTCCATATGGACCCTTGCTGTCCAGGGTGACAGTCCCTTTTCCCAAGCAAACTTTGGGTTCAAAGCATTAGGGTGCTTCACAAATATCGGTACGGACATGAAAATATATGCTCTAACTTGAATTAGGATAGGCTTCTGTTTTTAAGGACTGAGTTCAGAAGTACTGGGTTGGAAGATGGAAAGCTGCTTCCCCTCATAATAGGATATTTTTGACCGCTTTCACCCAATTTTCTCTGAAATGACAGACATCTGTCACTAAGGGAGCTGTAATAGACAAGAAGGGCAACGCCATCTCTTCCAGTATAAACAATCCAGTTGTTCAGCGCTGGATTTCTAACATGTCCTTCACTGGAAAACGAAAGCCAAACGTGATGCTAGATTTCCAGTGTGGGAAACAAAAAACAATGGACCACTTGTTCATTTGCATGTGAATTCCCTCATACCCAGTGCAAGTAGCTGGATTTGGGGTTGAAAAGATGAAGAAGCTCCCCTTCCACAGGCCCCAGAAATCAGCAGAGTCCTGCCCACCTACGGCACCTGAGCCTCCCACTCTGCCTGCTCCACATGCTGAAGTCACTTTGCATTACACACGGTAGGAGTATCCCCAGCTTTCTTCTGTAGAGATAATTTCAGCAAAGCAAGAACCATTGCTGGAGAAAAATCTGCCTCCTCATGTGTTTGTCACACTGGGAAGGTTTGCCACAAAGCATCTACCAATGCATTAAGCTGAAAAATGAGGTTTGTTACAGCCCTGCATTGGCACAGATGCCCCAACGTTGGGCACTCGTTGATCATTTTTATAACGGGCTGCTTATTGCTGGGCCTGGCCACTGTTTACTTGCCAATATCTTTATAGTTAAGCTGATATCTCCATTACGGATATGAAGTTCTGGTCTACCACTCTCAATATTGCTCTCCATGAAGACATGTCTTTCACCTCTGCTGATTCTGAGGGTTAAACACGCCAAAATGCACTGCTTTCTTTCTGTCTCCACCATGACCCATGGCTCTGTTACCTTCTGATCAGGCTCCTGCTGCAAACATGCTGGCTTAGAAGTGCAGGGAAATCCCAAAAGATGGACGTACACTCTTATGAACAGACTGAGCCTGGCCCTGGGGGAACATAAAATGAAGAAAGGCTGAACATATTTGTACTCTAAAGGATACTCCAGACATTCCATCAGTCCATACTGTCATTGGCTATGAGGTATCTCTGCTACCTCTCCTCTGATCCAGATGGAATTGGCCCTGCTACACTGGAGAGATGACTATGTTTCCTGATATCCAACACAGCAGCAATGCCAACCCTCAGTGCTTGAATTTGTTCCCACTAAGGGAACCTCCCTCCAAACATCCAGATTTTTTGTCCTGGTCATCCAGAAGACCCCCAGCCCTTATGCCCAGCTGGACCTGCATTGATCATGCATGTATGGAAATGGATGCCACCACCCAGCTCACAGATGGAGTTCCAGGTCAACCACTGAACACAGAGTTTAAAAAAGCAGATCTTAGTTTCTTCCTCAGAGCTGAATGAACCCCAGTTTACTTCTCCAGTCCACCTGCCTGGGCTAGCAGCAGCAACACTCCTCCATGCCCACCCACTCTGTAGTACGAGCTGAACCTGGCAGGAGAAGGCTTTGCTTTGCGAAACAAGGCTCAATTGCATATGGAAAAAATGCAACATGAGGGTGAGAGCACCCAGAGTTTGGCTTTCCAGTCACGCACAGGTAAAAATAGGTTAGTGGGTCTGCAGGAGTGGGAAGCTTCCTGCAACTCCTACCATGGCCACACTTGTCCAGACGGTTCCTCTCTGGGCAGGCTGTGGCCAAG
>PPHD01005163.1:0-26916 GCA_002909625.1 Bambusicola thoracicus | reverse complement strand
GGAGAGGAGAGGAGAGGAGAGGAGAGGAGAGAGGCAGTTGGGATTTCCCCCCAGATGTGTGGCACAGGGCAGGAGGCTCAAGTGAGAAAGGCACGGGCCAAGCCTGGCAGCACGACTGATCCACTTCTCCTAGGAGTGAACAAACCTGAGCACTTCACTAACTGACCCTCTGGGACACTTAGCTATGCATCTTGATTTTTAAATACTGATTTTTATATATACTATAGATACACATGCAAATGACAATGTTTGAATACAGTGGGAAGTCATCCTGCTTCCCTGTAGGCATGGCCTTGGTGTGCCTCTTGTGTCCCTTCCTTTTTCTACGGAGGTCTTGAGGAGATGGTGAAGGTTTTATGCTTGCTTCAGTTCCTTGGAAACTTTTGAGGCCAAGGAAGAACCTCTATGGGAGAGGTGAGGCCAGGCTGACCCCAAGACAGGAGCTCTGCTATGTCTGGGAGCTGTGCAAAAAGTAACGCCTGCCATTCAGAGGGCACTGCAGTGAAGGATATTGGTGAAATTCAGGGGTGGCGTGTCCCCAAACTGCCGTAGGTCCCAACACAAAGCTGCTGTAGTTGGCAGCCCATGTCCGTGTCCATCCACAAGTGCAATGATGGTTTGTTGGGATGATGATGAGACCTAACGAGGCCCAAGGCTTCTCCAGGAAACCATGACAAATACATGGTCTAATGGTCCTCCCTGAAAAGCCAGGATTTTCTGACTGAGTCCTGAAATCACTCATTACCAAATGGTCAACGAGGCAGACCAAAGTGATTAAATCAGCAAGAAAATGTCAGGAAAAAGATGATTTCACTGCACTATTGAAAGCACCTTCAACAGATAAGCCTAGCAACAGGGACCCTGTCTCCAGGCTGACTCCCAGCAATAAGCTTCTACTATAGCTCCTCGTCATCCCACTGCACTGCTGCAAATGAATGAATAAATAAATAATTTATTGCAGCATTTGTGCAATAAACTGAATATTAGCATGTGGCTCTCAAGGCGACCTTTATCGAAGGAAGCAGCATTTATATTGGAGAAAGATGTCTAAAAATAAATGATTATCACTCATGTATACATATAAATACCAAGGGCAAGATATGACTTTCTATAACGTGAAATGACTCACTTTCCCCCTGAAGTTTTAGTGAGTGTCAAAGATATGCACTTCTAAGAGTGAATCACTTCAAATGGCCACTGGGTGACTGGCTGGGATTGAACTAATCTTGGGGAGGAGAGCTGACGTAAGAGCCATGGGACTGGGAATGCATGGGCTATTTGCAGGGCAAGGATGGCAGACATTAGCACTCAGTTGTCACTAGTAAATCTTAGATTGCTTTGACAGGTGGCAGATTGTGGGACGTGAATGGCTACAGCTTCCAGGAGAACACTTCTTTTCATGGAAAGTGGGATGAAGCCAAGGGAACAGCCCATATTTCTTTTTTATGTATGTGCATAAACACACACACGCACGTGTATATATAGCTGTAAAAAATAAAGCATCTCTTTTATGGATCATTAAACTAACTTGAACCCTCGTTTGTATTTGCTAGCGAAACCCAAGAGTAAGAGCTCAAGCTTTCTGCAAGTGAAGCTTGATTGCCAGCCTCCAGGACAAGCCAAAAATGTTGCGGTGAGTTATCTACAAGCCTCGTAAAGATGAGATAATCCAACAGCCCCCCAGGAGAGCATGGAGCTGGGTTCATACCACTCCTGGGATAAGCACTCACCAAAGCATGGTGTCTAAAGTGCTTTCCAGTCATCCCTTTGAGTATATATACATAAGTATAAGCTCTGGAGCCACATCCAGAGGAGAGAATCATGAAAGCATAGAATCACTAATGTTGGAAAAGACCACTAAGATCAGCTAGTCCAGCCATCAGCCCACCTCCACCGTGTCCACTGTCCATGTTCCTCAGCGCTACATCATCAACATTTCTTGAATACCTCCAGGGAAAGTGACTCCACCACCTCCATGGGCAGCCTGTGCCACTGCCTCACAAATCCTCTCTGTAAAGAATGTTTTCCTAATATCCAACTTGAACCTCCCCTGACAAGCCATGCCTTTACAGATGAGCTAAGATTTTATAGCAGCCTCCTTTCAAACAGTGCTTAGAGCAGCCTGGCTTAAGGGGAGAGAAAGATCCCAAGGAAGCTCTGCCATCCAGAATAACTTGGCTGGCTCTGTAAGCAATGTAAGTACAGCTTTGAAATAGCAAATGCCAGCCATGCAGCAGACCACACATTCAATATGGGCTGTGGCAACAATGCACCGATGCCGTAAAAAGGAGGTTCAACAAAGCAAAGTGTAAGGTTTCACACTTGGATCGAGGTAATCCTTGATTTGTATAGAACGTGGGAGAAGATCTCCTTGAGAGTAGCCCTGCTGAGAAGGACTTAAGGGTCCCGGCTGACGAAAAACTGAGCACAAGCCAGCAGTGTGCACTTGCAGCCTAGAAGGCCAATGCTATCCCGAGCTCCATCAGAAGAAGGGTGGCCAGTGGGAAGAGGGAGGTGATTGTCCCCCTCTATTCTGCCCTCATGAGGCCTCAGCTGGAGTGCTGTATTCAAGTCTGGGGCTCCCAGCACAAGGAATGGAGCTGTTGGAGTGCATCCAGAGGAAGGCCACAAAGATGATCTAAGGGCTGGAGCATCTCTCCTATGAAGATGGGCTGAAAGAACTGGGCTTGTTCAGCCTGGAGAAGAGAAGGCTGTGGAGAGACATCATTGTGGCCTTTCAATATTTAAAAGGGAGTTTATAAACATGAGGGAAATCAACTTTTTACATGGGTAGTTAGTAACAGGACAAGAGGGAATTGGTTTTAAACTAAAGGAAAGAAGATTTAGGTTAGATGTCAGGGAAGATTTTTTACCGAGGGAGCAGTGAGGTGTTGGCACAGGCTGCCCAGAAAGGCTGTGGAACACCTCCATCCCTTGAGGTGTTCAAGGCCAGGTAAGATGGGGCCTTGGGCAAACTGATCTAGTATTTGATATAGTGGATGGCAACCCTGCATGTGGCAGAGGGGGTTAAACTTGATGATCCTTGAGGTCCCTTCCAACCCAAGCCATTCTATGATTCTATTAAAAAAAAAGTTTGCATATGCAAGCTCATGTACTACCAGCTACATATTGCTCCCTGCATGCGGCCCCGTGATCCATGTGCGAGTAGATTGTCCTCAGTGACTTCAGTGGCTTAGCCAGGGTCCTGCATGTGCTTTGCCCCTTGCTAAGGAACTGCCTAGTGCAGCTGGGTCTCCACTTCCAAGTCCAACGGATAGTGGCCAGTACAGCTTGCCCTGCATGCTGTAGGGATGTCTGTGGAAATTAATTACAGTGGGATACAAGTTTTGCTGTCAGCTATAAGAAAACATGAAAATCAAGTCAAATTGATTCAAGTCAAACTGATTTCTTCTCGTGAAGAAATGTTTCCTCAGAAGGCAAAGCTGTCAAGCAGGTCTCTGAGCAAACAGGAGAAGCCTCTTTTGACTAACAGTCTGCCAGAAAGGATGAAATACTGGAAGGAGTTTAAAAATGAGAATGAAATGTGGGTACTTCCAGAGCATCCACAGAGATTTTGTGTGACCTTGGAGCAGTGACCCCTCTTTGAACTTTTATTCCTCTCTTCCCTCCAAAGACACAGACAACAGGAACACCTGCAATTTCCCCCTCTCCTAACGCACCAGACAGACAGGGACTGTAAGCAGATGAATTATTTGCTGTAAAGATTCTTTTCCACTTGGCTAATCGTTCCCATACCTACTTGGGCAGCTCTAAATATGCTTGTGATAATTGAACGATAGAAGGATGCAGCTGTGCTTCATCCTCATGCAAACCCTTTACAACAGCAGGCAGGAGTCAGCCTTTGCCTTGCTGCAAGAGCTGTGCAGCTGCACAACCACAGCTGCCTGTTGCTGGTGGGGTAAAGGGCCAGGGCTTTACTTAACCAGCCTCACACAGGAGCACAGCAGGAGCACAAACCTCACATATTTTGCTGATGTGGAGTTCTTCAGTTGCACTTCCTGGTCCCATGGTACCTCGTGGCCAAAGCCACAAGGAAGCCCTAGCCTAACCTGATGAACTTTTCCAAATACTGGTCTATATTTGCATTTCCCCTTCCTGAGAACAGTGATATAAAAATCATATGAAGCCCTCTAACCTCAAGAGAGCAAAGCCCCAAACAGCAAGTAACTCATGTGGCTTCTAATGTAATGAAAACATCTGAATTCTTTGGGGAAGAATTTCAACAGCGTAGCTCTTACAGCGACGCAGATTACTAGGGTGAAAGATACTGTACAAAACCACAGAAGAACTGGTTTCCCATCCCGCAGCACCCTGTGTGTTTCACACAGTGGGTAGGTGTTCACTACTATTTCCCTTCTCCAGTAGAGGACATTCAGAGGACTGTCATACCAATGAGCAAGAAGACATCAGAGACTACACAGAGGAGATCTACAACCTTCTGCACAGGTGAGGCAGGGAACTTCATTGTGATGTGCTTATTCAACTCACAGCCAGGTTTTCTCTCTTATAACAGGCAAGAGTTGATACCTGAAGAACAAACTCGAGCATGAGCAGTTTTGGTAAGTACATTTCATTTTCAGTGGCTGAGATTCTCCTTTGGAGAATAATTAAGTATGCAACATATGGCCTAAAACAGCCAGGAAATAGATTGAAAATACAGAAAATTGAAAGGAAATTATTCCGAACTGGAGTGCTCTGACTCTGGGAACTAAGTTATAAATGCTTTTGAGAACCTGCATTTATTACTTGCAATAAATAACTTTTCTTCCAAACACGCCTTTGTGTGAGAGACAGATTAGCAGTGCAAGTGGAGCATATTTCTGCTGTGCAGAAGTTACTTATTTTAGAATAATGGACGTCACAAATTGGCCCTGCATAGCAACACTCATTGGAAAAAGATCACAGCTCCACTTAACACAAAAGTGCAATCTTGAAGCCCATTGAAACTGAAGTCTCTTCACAGGGCAAGCACTGAAGTAGCTCCTCATTTGCGTAAAGCCGGACAATTGCTCCACTTCCACACACAGAAAAATGCTTCGATATCTGCTGTGCATGGGGAACGGCTCCTTAATCACATTACAGAAAGTGAACATCCCAAGGTTAAAGCCTGGTGCCATGGAGTACATCGGTACTGTATGAACTCATCAAAACAGGATTTATACCCGCAGATCTTCATGCTGTGGCGAACACGCAGGTCTTACATTTAAACTTAGGGCAATGCTGCTTCCCTAGAAGAAAATTCTGAAGAATAAATGTAGGTACACGAAGTCTGATTCTGCACTACAGTAAGCCTGTTTTACGGCTGTGTCACTGCGGTGAAAATCAGTGGAGTGGCACTGGTGAAAAAAAGGCAAAGTAATAATAAGGAGAATTCTCCCTGGCTTTTTTTCATGTAGCCATTCCCTCAGGTTTTCTCCAAGTCTCCAATGGTAGCAGTGATGTGGCAGGAAGATATAGGAAACAGGGCCATCAGATGGGAACCCATCCACCCTTGGTCGCTTGTTTTATGGTATTCCTGTCTTTCTGTCTTTGCATCATAACTCAGCTTTCCTTCAAGGAAAAGAAAACGGTCAGACTTAGATTTATCCTCACCAAGCGAGCTGCCTTTCTTTGCCATTTTTTTTTCTGTGAGAAGCAATTACACCTGAATTTGTTCTGCTGCTTCTTGCCATCCTGGGTGGACAGCTGGGAGCATGGACCATTAGCAAGCGCAGCAATAAATGGGACCAGGGGACAGCTGCTGATTTACACCTGTAGAGGATCTGTCTCGTGAGGCTTGCTGTCAGACATGTTACTTCATTTCTGGAGTCTCCACAGGAAGACAGGTTTCCCCTTGGAAAAAATATGCTCTTAGTTTTGCAGACCCCTTCAAAGTCACCTTGAAATTGCTGCTTTGTGAGCACATAAGGGGCAGATCCTCTGTTCGTCACGTGCACTAATCTCGCTGCCTGCTGCTCCCTCCCAGTTTCTGCAGGATGCCCTTCCTGGGGCCAGATCCAGCCCCAACATCCCATCCCAAATTTGCTATGGGCTCCCTGCATCAGCCTGGGAAGGACAGTCAAGCTTTCTGTGCCTCAGTGCTCATCTCCAGTGCCAGCACAACAGCATACCCTCTCATCCACCCTCTGGCCAGCGCAACAGCTTTGGAGGAACAAGCAGGAGCAGCTCCATGTCAGTTCACTGTGTGGTCGCACCCTTTGCCTGCATTTGCTTTCTCCAAGCAAACACCTGTCCAGGACTTGAGTACAATAAGCCCAAACAGAAGGAGGGCAGGCTGGGTGCTGAGTCTCTGCTCTGAGCCCAGCTGCTGGCTGCGGAGGAGGCTGGCACAAGGCAGCTGGCAGCAGAGAATTGTACAAGCTGGGAGCGTCGGAACAAAATGAAGCGTAGATGAGCACAAAATTGCTTAAAAAATCGGGTCACGCCGGGGGCCACAACACTGGAGAACTTAGGGGGAAAAGCAGACAGGACTAAGCCAGGACAAAGCACCCTACAGCTGGACCAGCCATCTCCTGGGCTCACGGCCTCACTGGGGACATGGCCATGCTGGGAACAGCTGTGGGGCAGAGGCACAGGGCTTCTTCCTTAGATTAGTAAGTGATTCAAAGGCCACGCAGCTGTCATATTATCCATCCCATTCCGATTTTAATTTTAGCAGCCTCACATACCTCCTGAGCTACTTACAAGGTTAGGAATGGGGGGATTTCCAAGTGAAAGCCACGGGCAGCCTGCCTGGTAGAGAGTTCATTCTGGAGATGGCACAGCTACCTGCATATCAGCAAGTGGAAGATACATATCACTGCAAGGTTGCTGCAAGTCATCTCTCTGAGGCTGGCGTTGCTGTCTCTGAAGGTAAAGGTGAAGTAACATGACTTCCAGTGAAATGACAAAGCACAAAGATTTACTTCAGGAATTCAGTCAGTGACAAAGTAATGAGGTAGGGAGCAAACTGCCTGGAGGACTGTTAGTCTGCGACTGGATAAACTACTCCTGATAATGTGCCCAACTTGTCCATGGGCAACAAGGTGGGCTTGAGGTTTTCTGCAGTGCCTAACAATGTAGGAGATTCAACATCAGTTTGTGGGGATGTTTGGTAAAGATGTGAATGAAAGGCATGTCAGGAATAGAACGAGGTAAAAGTTAGCTTTGTCAGTGTTGTGGCCAGAAGGAAACTCAGGTAAACACAGTTTACCCATTTCTAATTCAGTCGCTTCCTTCCCTCACATATGAGGAAGCAACCAGATGAGTGATTTTACCCACCTCTTTCCTTACCAGCTCCCATCAAGCCACGCTGTATTATATTTAGTTGAACAGTCAACAGAAGCAATGACCTTTAAAGCACTATGCAATCCTTTGTAACCCCTCTGTTAAATAAAAAGGCCCTCTATCCTAAAGACAGGCAGCTGGAGACACCAAGGCTGTGTCTATAACAGTGCACCAGACACACCCAGGTTTGTCCTCTGGCACAGAGTCTGGCCAGCATGGGATATTCCACATCCAGACTATTCAACTTTCTTTTCTGCCAAACCAAGGCAGTTTCATCTCTAATGCCCACCAAGAATGGTCTCCAGACCCTTCTTGCTTCCAAGCCATGCCTGGGAAACATCAGAAGGACCACAGACGTGCCTCAGACATACTAACAGTTTAAGAGTATGGATGACTCAGTCTTAATGTCTGGGAATGTCCCCTGGCACCATGTAATTGGGTAGCAGAGAAGTAGCTTGAGGTGCTGAAGCCCTGCAGCTCCATCTAAACCAGAGGGCAGTCTGGCAACCACAACAGGCAGCCCTTCATGGTTTGAGATGAGCACCAGCACCCACAGTACCCAAACAAAGCAGGCCTAAGGCTTCTTTGTTGTGACTGAGTCATTCAAGTCACAGAAGATGTGTCAGTATCATCACCCCAGAGCAGGTCTTGGGTGCCTTGCCCCTTCTACTGGAGAGTGGCATGCGAGTTCAGCATCCTTTCTCTCTTACCCATTGCACTCTCATTCCCCATGCAAAGGACTAACTCAGGCCACCACTTGGGGAAAGCATAGATGCAGCTGCGGAGGAGCTAGGAAGCATCCTCTTAAGAGCCCTCTCCTTTTGCCCCCACTTTCTGGACAGTCTCCTTTCATGGGTACGTCATGGAACTGACAATGAGCTTCATTACACAAATGACAGCATGCATCTTGTTAATTAACGACGGTCACGGAGCTGAACACACGCCACGCATTTTTAACATCGCTTAGTGAACAGTGGTGATGAAATGTGATATAGAAAGCCAACTGTTTATGATGCCCAGATAGGTTTGAGTGCCTCTGGCAGACAAAGGAGAGGGTGAGCTTCTTTTCTTTGCCATCACAATAACCCAGCGGTCCAACTAGAATTGTATCTGCAAGATCTCGGAACTGAGCAGGATGTCCTGTACATAAATCAAATCCCAGCAGACCTCTCCCTCGACAGACTTTTCCCTTCCTGGACTGGACTTTCTGGAAACTTAACATTTAAAATTCTAATCCTGCAACCGTTTATACGCATATTTTCCTACCTACGGGGCCTATTATTAAAGTCGAATCTATGCATGAATGTTGGCAAGAAACGGGTCCAAGCTTAGGAAAAGATTCTGTAACGTTTCTTTTCACCAACTTACCAATTTCTAAACAAGTATCTGTATTTTTCCACATGACCTCATCACTCTGGGGCAAAAAGAGAAGTGCATACACCCAGCAAGTGACATTATAATCAGTTGTCTGAGCAGCCTTGCCCTATACAAGATTTGGGATGTGCCCCACAGAGTACTTCAGATATTGCTCAAGTCTGTTGCACTTCCCTCCCTATTATTTAAGCAAGAATAGTTGATGGGGAGGGTATTTCCTGAGAGCCATCTGGAGAAAATGAGATTTCTGCCATAGGCCCATAATTCAGCTAGGGATACACCACCAGGAAGCAAGTCCCCACCCTGTCCCCCTACACTTGAGCCACGGCTGCGGAAAGCAAGCCAGCACAGGGTCGCTTGGTTTGGGATTTTCAGCTGTAAGACACACTTCAAAGACACCAGCTTTTTCTCCAGTGAGCTTTCTAAGGCTTCCAGTGTGACTGCTGATTTGGGAGATACAGAAGGCTGCTCCGCTTCCAAAAGAAACTGTGGGATGCCAGGGTGGAAAGGGGTGGATATACAATAGCGCAATAGACAATAACAGTAATCACATATTGATTGCTTCTGTGTATCACGCATTGATTGCTGGGGCCTTCCAGGGCTGCAGAGGAAGGTTTCACAAGCAGCAGGGGGATGCACTTTGCATTTGAGAGGTCTTCGCTTTACAGAGGAACAAATCTACAGATCCAGCTACACGCTCAGAGCAGCTGTAGTGGCACAGAGCAGCTAGTTAAGCTGGGTCTCGGGGCTATATTGAATTCCCGGAAAGCTGTGCAGCAATCAGAGCACACAGGGGACTCTGGCCACTATTATTTTATGCCAGCGTTTCCCTGACTAATGTGCTCACTGCTTTTCATAGAACCTTTTCTTGCTTCAAATCAGTAAGACGGCAAGATGTGCTCTTCTCAGCAGTTACATAAATGCATAGATGCATACATACATAGATATATAAACTATATACGTAGGTATATAATTTATTTCTTTCCTAACAGAGAAATACAAGAAGAGCCCGGGGATTTTAAAAAATATTGATTCAAACGTGGAAAAACTCCATTTCTAGATATGACATGGAGAGATTTGTAGCTTCACTAATGAGAACTGTGAGAAGAAAATATGTTCTCAGTTCTGTACCTGCTTGACTACAAAGACACGATGGTGCCGGCAGTCTGAGGATCTCACTGTCACAGCACAGCAATGTGTCCACAGGCTGGGTCAGATTGATGTGGAGTATTTGGAGCCATGGGGTATTCTCTAGCATTACTTGTTGCTGCTTCAAATTAGCATGCTTCTCACTTTAATGGAGAGCTGTTGCCATCAGCTGAGGTTTGAGCTGCAAAGGTTCCTGTGGGCATAGTGACACCAGGGCTAACAGGCTCTGATTTCACAACACAAAACCACCAGTAGCAATACTGGCTCAGGCAATTAACACAATCCTCCCTTCCCTCCTCTGTGTCATTCCCTTGCACTACATAGCACCACAGACTGAAGGGCTAAGTTTTGAACTGACTCAGACAATGGATTCAGCAGATAAGTAAATTAGGAAAGACAAAACACCTTTGGGTTGACCCAGCTGAGGTGTCCCACCTGCCTGACAGCATTGGCCAAAAGTAGATGGGCAGCACAATGGAGGGAAAGCGAAACCCAACGCAAAGCAGAGATTGAGAGCTGAGGGCATCAAGAGCTGAAGACACAGCAGTGTGAATGCCCAGCCTTGCTGAGCAACCTGAGATGTCCAGGCACAGAGCAACTCCATATGCTGCTTCAGCTGCCTGCCCTTCCAGCCCACAACCACTTGCATTTCAGGGATTTCCTTAGCCAGTTGTGAGCTCTACAACTCTTCTGGTGATGCTTAGTGGATTTTTCACCACAAACTTGTTCAACTTCCTCCTAGATCTATATTAGCTTGCTTGGCATCAACAATACTAAAAGGGAGAGAGCTGCTCCTCCCACTGTGAGGGCATGGGATGGGGCCAGCCAGCCATGGGATGGAGGAGGACCACCGCCAGGGAGCGTGTGCCTCCTGACAATACGGCATAGACCATGGGTCAGGCTGGCCCCTTGCACCAAGCATAAGGGTAGGAGGGAGCTATCAGGCAGGAGGGAAACCACAGTGTCATCTCCCACCAAAACAAAGGGTAGCGACCAAGGAGAGCATGGCAAAGGCCGGGGGAACAACTCATGCTTCAGAACACAGATGAGAGTAAACAAGAAGCTGAGGAAGGAGTGTTTGTCATCCTCCTAGAGAAATGTACCTATTCCCAGGATCTTCAGCATTTATCTCGAGCTCACTGGGTGGTATTCATGGCTGGAGAGGAGATTCTGGATTAAGGGTTGTCATTTTGTCTGATACAGCTACTGCTCTATTTGCACTAAAGTGGAAATGACCTGTCAGCAGAAGATGCCATTCTTGCTGTTTCTTTAGTGCTGATTGAATGCCTGGATTTCCAGTGACATGACTTAAAGCAGCGTGTTGTGTTGTAGGCTCCCAGAAGGCTCCCAACATCTTGCACCTACCACTCAGACACAAATCCTGGCACTTCACATTTCCACTGGACCAAAGACATCAAATCCTCCCACATGATGAAACCGCCAGCATTTCTATATTCACTTTGTTTTGTCTCCCTTTATTTTAAATTGCATCCACACTCTGGTGTGGCTGAAACTCTGGGTGTACAAATCAATGGAAATCGAGTCACTGGGCTTGATAGAAGCAAACAGACGTCATCATAAAGAGAGCAAAGCCCTGCTTCAAGCCCCTGCCACTCTGCTGAGTTACAAGATCAATAAGAGAAACATATAAAATTGTAATTAATTAAATAACCATTAAACATTTCGCTAATACCCAGAGAAACCCAGCCAAAAAAGAAAAACTAGCTAACAGACTAACGTTTACATTGTAAAATGTAAATCCACAGTGTTAACTTTCTCCAGAATGAACAAGCAAATATTTTAAGCAAGCAAAAAAAAAAAAAAAAAAAAAAAAAAGTACATACTTTCAGCAAACGTCATCTTCTTACACTGGGGAAATTCTTCTCATGCTTAACCCAAGTTTGAGACAATGTCTTGCAGTAGTTATCCATTACTGAAGTTTATCTGGGCTTGCTGATAGCCTGGCATTCCTGGAGCACATAAGGGATTGTGCATTTAACCCCATCTAACCTGGGTACCACTCTTATTTAATCCACTCACTGCTTGAGAAGGTCCAGCTTCCTGTATGCTCAGCATAAACCAAGAAACACTTGGGTGCTTTGAATGACTCACCTGTGGCTCTGCTTAATCTTTGGAGAGCTGACAAAGCTATCAACTCAGTCAGATGCCTGAAATGGGGCAGGGAGACTATTTACTAAAGATCCATTTCAAAGGCTGAGGGCTCCTGATGTTCCAGCAGTGGCTAAAGTGAGTGGCCTCTCCTCATCACACCATGTGCCAAATGCCCTCCCACTGAGCAGAGTTTATTAGGACACAGAAAGGCAGAGGCCTTACAGTCCTCTTGCCTCCACTCATCCTGTTCTCCATCCTAATCCCTAGAAAAAAGAGTATCTATGTGTCTTGCTACTGATACTGACAGTCCAGTGGTATTTTTGGCTATGGGTTCAAGGTTGCCTCCGTAAGCAAAATGCTGGCAGACTTGGAACTGAGTTTGAAGAGTAACTATCGATAGAACAGGCAAATCATAAAGCTTTCACCTGTTTCTGCCTCAGGTTACACTCAGTGGGCCTGTGGGCTTTCTACTGCTGTGGGTTTTCTACTGCTGTGGGTTTTCTACTGCTGCGGGTTTTCTACTTCTGTGGAAAAGGGATAACTGCCCACTCAACACAGTTCCTTCTGTTGGGAATAGTACCTAAAAAGCAGTGTTTATCCTAAGAGCAAAACACAGCTATGAGCACTCAACTGCAGGACGACCTGAAGACTTCTGCCTTGAGCCCTGGCTTGCAGTTCAGAAGTTTAAAGGTATGGGTGAATGAGTCAAACAGATGCATGCATAGCGAGCAATGAGGAGAAGGGGAATAGAGAAAACAAGCAACCACGCTATACTCTTCACTGCCGTCAGATCCACATTTTCTAGGCACAGAATGTAATTTTCATGCTGGCTCCAGACATAAGGATAACTGCTCTTTAGGAGCTACTCTGTGTGTTAAACAAATATGACATTTACACATTGTTTTCTCACAGTATTTACTTGATATGTCCTGAACTAATGACCTTAAAAATTGTTCTCTCTGATGGCATTAGTGTGAGACGATTTCCAAAAAGCATGAAATTGCAATAAACTGTCAAGTTTGCACAGGTGCATTAGAGATTAAGAGATCAGCCACAAAGCCATTAAGATCTATGGCAAAATGCCCAGTGGGACCGAGATCAAACTTTGAGCATGTTTTTTAGAAATGTCATCATCAGTGGAGAGATTCCTTGCTTGGCAATCCCAGGAGCTCAACACAATGCTGGATTTAACCATACCCTTCTGCAGTACTCCCCAGAGATGGCAGCTGCTGGAATTTCTTGTTCATCTCAAAACAGATGAAACAAATATTAGTTCTGCTGGAGCAAAGATGAGTGCTGCTGTACACCAGATGCTCTGCACACTACGTCAGCTTTCCCAGTTTTTGAATTCTTCCTACCTTGCAAGAAGAGGCTTTATCTTTTTACAGGTGCAAGGAGCCCATTTCCACCCATTGGACAAGGATGTGTTTTTATGTACTATGAAAAATTCTAAGGAGACAGCTGTTGTGAACATGGGCCATCACAAGCTGGCTTTATGAATGTTAACTGTGTTCTTGGCAGCTACACGAGTCTTGTTCTTACTCCTCCAGCTTTCCACATGGAACGACTCAGGCCTGGGAAGCTTTGCTAGCTGGCAAGGCCAAGGGCACAGACCTACCTGCCTTCACAGAGAAAGTGGGGAAGCAAATCAGTCAAGTGTTGAAAGTCTCCCACTGATATTTTCTTAAAAGGATGGACAAGTTCCCTTTTGACTGCTGGGGAAAGAGCATCTCAACCCAAAAAGACATCAGATACGTGCCAAGCATACATGAACTAATGCAGAGACAAATGCAGGCAGAGATCTGCTTAGGAATGCTCATACAAGGGGCTAGCTCCATGTACCTAGTAGACAAGGAGTAGAGTGTTTGCGCCGCTGCTCACCTGAGAAATAGTATCATTAACACCGAGGTTGTTTTGCATCGAACTCCCATTTCTGTCCTTTTGTACTGCTGTTTTTGCTCCATATCATGAGTCTTATCCCACAAAGGCAAAGGAAAAAAAGAAATCTAACCCAACTTTTTTTCAAACTTGCCACATTGCTTTTCCCAAGAAAAGTACTCGGATCCTCATAGAAATCCATACCCTGTATCATACTGCTAGGCACACACTTTCAGTTAGTTCTTTGAATATTTCTGTAAGATACAAAAGCCAGGAGGGATGAGGGAAATGACTGGATCTGAGGGAACATATGCACAGTGAGCTGAGTCACCCATGAATCCAGCCAGCTGCCCGCAGACAGCTCCTCTGCTGCTCAGTTACAAATTAGTTCTGGCCTTATGAAGAAAATCTGTTAAACAATACATAAACGCTGCTAATTCAGTAACATTTCATCGGTACTGATCTCTTCCTCCTCCTATAGTTGCACAGACACCCAAAGCCCTGATATCAATAGCATTATCTGCATGATAGTGAAGGTGCTTTCTGCATGCCTTTTGCAGTAGTTCCCATCAGACAAGCATCAGGTCTAATGCTGCTGACAACAGATAGGTTCTGGAGGCTACAGCAGTTTCCAGACTTTTCTCAGTACAAAGGCCTGTATGCTTTTTTAGTGCTTAATCCCTGGAAGGGCAGAGAGGACAGAACAGAGGAATGTGCCTGTTTTTGTGGAAAGAAGTGAAAAGGGTAAAGCGTGAAAAAAGATTCCCATCTTCAGTCACAGACACCCAGGAGATCTTTTGTCCTGTCCTTGTTGCATCTTAGGCCATTCTGATTTCAAGGATAATGACATTTTCAGAGTAAAACAAACAAACAAACAAGCCATCCCGTTCAGGGTAGAGGAAGGAAGGGTATCACAGAGAGTCCTTAGGGAGGGTCAGGGCAAACAGAAAGTCATGGCACCTACCTGCCCGCCTCCCTTCCTCTCTGCAGGATATGGCCATGCAGCAGACAGAGGACATCAGTCCAGCCTAGGCAGCTCCTGGTGACATCCTGCAGCACTCCAGGCACTGCCGCTGCTGTTTTCCTCTCAGTTCTGCTGTATCCTCTGCAGCAATCCAGGGCTCATTGCAGATGCAGAGAAGCAGAAGTACCAGTCAGCTTGGTTAAGGCAGGATTCGCAGCCCCACAGGGACAGCCTCGCTGCAGCTAACCTGCTGTCAGCTCAATAGGTACAATGCCCAGAGCCACCAGCAGGTTCTGTGGTGTGGGGAGGCTGCTCTGACACCTTGTGAAATGAAGGAAGGACTGTCTTTGAGAGCTCACAGGGAGAAGAGAGCTGCGGGGGCCACGCTGGGCTTGGGAGATGTCCTGATCCCCAGCCAGAATGATGCCAGAGACCCAGTCGGCTTCTCTGGGCTTCTACTAGCAGCAGAAACAAGGCACGTGGGATATTCTCTAAGGCTTGGGTCATCCACTTCTTGATAGTATATTTTACTTTCCAAGGAAGCAGAGACCTTCAAAAATGGATGGTTCAGATATTCAAATAGCATCCAGCCCCAGCACCCCCAGGGGACTGAAGGGAGCCAGGCCAGGCCCATGCAGGCCTCCTCACGGCCTGGCCACCAGCAGCAGCAGGCCGTGCCACAGGCTGTGCACCACAGTTGGTGGCTTCTGCTTCTGGGAGGCAATAGGCCTCTTTGCCCTACCCCACTGCACAGGTTTTCATTAGTGTGCTGCTTCTTTTTGCTCCCCAGTCTTTAATTTCCCTCAGTGATGAGAGCAGCAACACCAGTTCTAGCAACATAGGGGTTGCTCTTCTCAGCACCTGCAGCCTGTTTTCACAGCATGAGCCCCACAGAGCTCACACAGGCCAAATTCAGACTGCAAGGTGCAAGCTGGGCTGCAGGAAGGCTGGAGCAGCACAATGAGGGCCACTAAGATGATCAGAGGGCTGGAGCACCTCTCCTATGAAGAAAGGTTGAGGGAACTGGGATTGTTTAGCTTGGAGAAGGCTCTGTGGAGACCTCATTGTGGCCTTCCAGTACTTGAAGGGAACATATAAACAGGATAGTGATAGGACAAGAGGTAATGGTTTTAAGCTAAGTCAGGGGAGATTGTAAGGAGGAATTTTTTCACACAGAGGGTGGTGATGCACTGGAACAGGTTGCCCAAGGAGGTTGCAGATACCCCATCCCTGGAGGCATTCAAGGCCAGCCTGGATGTGGCTCTGGGCAGCCTGGTCTAGTGGTTGGTGACTCTGCCCATGGCAGGGGGGTTGAAACTAGATGATCTTAGAGGTCCTTTTCAAGGATTCTATGATTCTTATTTTTCCAGTGATTCCTCTGTAACCTGTCAGGAGCAACATCTCCTGGCTGGAAAGGACTCTGAGGAATTTGCAACGACACATCCTCTTAGCAGCAGTCACTATCCATGGGTGAACTACTAGGTCTGCAAAAAGGTCACATCACACCTACCCAACCAACCAAGGCTGTGAGCAGTACCTGGGCGTCTGCAATTCCTCAGGTTCTCTCTTCTGCCCTCTACCACCCATCCACATTGTTCAGGCTTCAGCCTTTTGGTGCCTCCTTATCACTTGTGGCCATCAAGTGAGGTGACAGCCCCTTGGTGTTTGCCAGCTGCTTCAGACACTTGCCCCAAAGACTTCTGCAACCCAAGTAACAGCAGTCAGATTAAAGCAGAAAGGAAGGAGATCACATGAAAAGAAAACAAGGTCAAAAAGCAAATTTGGAGGACCAAATCTTCCACCATAGCCCCCTTGAAATCAGGAATGCTGACAGAAGCTCAGCCCTTCAGCTTTTCAGTCCACAGAAGGCCTGTGGCTGCCCAAGGAGCCAAACTACTGTCTTCTGAGTCCCAAATACGCATCCCAACAGCTATGCCCTACCCCGACCTGGAAGGCTGCATCTCAAGCCCCAGCAGGAACCACAGAGGCAGCATCTTCTGGCACCTTGCAGCACAAGCTGCAGCACCTTCTTGTACCTAAAGAAACTAAAATGCAGGTCTAATAACCAACCTATGACTTACTAGCAGCAGAGTGCTTGAACAGAAATGCTTGGTTTGTGTAACAGTATTTTATTTTCTATTCTCTCCTGTACTCCTCTTGTGACAGCCTTATCAGTGAGCAGGTTTCCAGTGGGCCACTGCATGCTGTAGACAGCCAGTACAGTAGAAACTATCTATCACTCCAGAACACTCCATTATAATTAAAAATGAATGGCCAATGAACTTTCTCCTTTTCTCCATCTTAAAAAATGTGAATTATCCTGGGATAAAAGGCTTCTGGGATACTGAGCCTTTTTCATTACAGGCTCAGTACAGTACTCTAAAGATGCTCCTCTGTGGTAACTCATACATCAGTTCCACTGTGCCCTCATACTCACAATCTGCCCTTAAAGCCTCTTCTCTCCCAGGCCACTTCTTGCAGCACCATTGTTTTCAGCAGCTCAGCTGACTTCATGATCACCAAAGGCAGTCTCTAATTTTTCTGACTGCGTGCCAGGTTGCCACTGGTGCTCAAGAAATGACTCCTGTGCCTTTCGGTCTCTTCGATAGCCAAGAGGGTGCCTCCTTTCCCCTTGGCTTCCTCACCCAAGATCTATCTGCTGCGAGATTAGCTGCCTGGGTACTGGAGACACTGGCTGTGCCTGACAAGCAATCTCCGAAGGCTTCCGGGGCAGTATTACATGCTGTCAACATTGTTAGGGCTGAATAGCTCAGAGGCCGGTCAGGGCTGCGCAGGACATCATTGCTAGAGAGGCTTCCTGAAGGGGCTTCTTTACTGGAAGCAGAGGGTGACTCATTGCTGCTCAGCTGCTCTTGTTCAGAGAGATTAAGTTTCTGCTGCAACAGGGTACTAATGATGTTCATGAAAATCACTCTGCAGGAATAAACTGTTACCGGAATAAAAAGAAGAGAAACTGTATGTTTGGGAAGAGAAGCGATCGCTATCGGTAGCTTCTTGTTGCTGAGCAATTTCCAAGCACATGGAGAGCTCTGTGCTGCTTCGCATCAGGCACAGCATGAAGCATCCACGGCAGCTTCCAAAGCACAGCTGTGCTCAGCCAAGCTGCAGAATGCAAAAAGCACTCACAGAAGCGCATGTATTTCTGCACATGTGTACCGGGGATCTGACAAGCATTAATGGCATGCCCACACACGCACACTGGAGGTAATGTCCATAAAATGCAGGCTTGCAGGCAATGAGAGCTCCTCCATGCAGACCAAGTTCACACTGTATCTGAATTTAAAGCAAACTCTCGTGGGAACTCTCTTAAGTGAGTTTTAAACTGGCTTCTTCTTGCCTCATTCCTCACAAGCTGAAGGAAACGTGCTGTGAACTGCGAGGATGACCGCAAGCGGACGTACCCTGAGGGATGCAGGCACCAAAGGGGCAGGGGCTGAGCCAGCCCCGAAGGAAGCCAGTGTGACCCTCCTGGGCTCACCAGTATCATCTCATGGAACAAAGCGAGGTGCTGTGAGCAGCTCTGCCTGCACACCTCCAGTGGCAGCAAGGTAGCTGGCCTGCTGGGGGCAAGCACAACAGGCAGGGGAGCCTTTCCTCACCACCCCATCCTTCACACCAGGTTTGTTAATCAGTAAAGACATCTTGCACAGCACTAGTGCTACTTGTTGGCACAAATGAGGTTCTGGTGCTTTTGGTCATTCCTTCCCTGCAGTCAAAACTCATGCAGCTTAGGCAGAAGAGCAAGGAGTGCCCGCTCAGATGGCTGTCCCTCACCTCGTGCTGCTGCCCTGCCCTGCCCTGCCTGCAGCTGCTGCCGTCAGAGCCTTCACTGCTGTTATCATTCACGCTGGGCCTGCTTCCAAGCAGCACGTTGCCTCCTTTCCCTTGGCTTTGTATCACGCCGGGAGCCTCTTGCCTTGTTCTGCAGACCTCACTGAGCTCTGCTGGGCTGATTAAGCCTCCTCTTACGATCTTCCACAGACGCGTCTGTGCCGCAGAGGCAGGGGATGCTTGGCCTGAAATGCTGCAGGCAGCTTGCCCGCCTGTTAAGCTGTCCTTTTGACAGAAAGCTGCCCTAGTGTTTCCTCCAAGTGCTGTCAACAGCTGCCTGGAACTTCCACAAAAAACATGTCTCTTTTGCAGCATCTTCTGCATCCCCTCTGCCAGACCAGTCAAGCCCCGCTGGGAACACTGTCAGCAGGACCAGAATTGCCTGTCCCCTCAGCACCCCCATGCTTTGCTTCCCTCTTTGACCAGACTGAAGGCCCTTCCTGTGTTTTTCTTCTCTTGCCATAATTGTGGTTTCACCTGATAGATATTCCACTTCTAATTAAATGTTCTGGCACACGCCTGGTGTGAACCTACAGCATCCAGACTCCCATCACAGTGATATCTTAGTAACTAAAGAGGGGCTGTAAGAAGGAAAGGGATAGACTCTTTAGCAGTCTGCTGTAACAGGACAAGGGAAAGTGGTTTCAAACTAGAAGAGGGGAGAAAAAGTTTTTTACAATAAGGGTGGTGAGGCACTGGCACTGGTTGCCCAGAGAGGTGCCCCATCCCTGGAGACATCCAAAGTCAGGTTGGATGGGGCTCTGAGCAACCTGATGCAGCTGTAGGTGTCCCTGTTCACTGCAGAGGAATTGGACCATATGGCCTTTAAATGTCCCTTCTAATTCAAAACGGTTCTATGATTCTGAGACTATGACCCAGAGATGACTGCCCTTGGTCTTTGAACACTTACCACCCCTTCTCCCCCTCATTCCAGCAGTTCCTGGAATCCCACAGGCTGAGCAAACGGAAGAAGCTCTCTTGAAGACCTATCGTTTTGCTGCACTAAAGGCTCCAAAGAGCTCCAGGGAAGCTGGAAAAATGCCAGGAACCACCGCAACAAGTCCCCTGGAGCTGACTGAGATGAACAGTTTTCAAACGTATTATAGCTAAGACAAAGTGAATATTTCCCTCCTTGGAGATTTCCAAAAACTGCCTGGACACAATCCTGGTTACCCTGCTCTGAGTGTCCCTCCCAGAGCAGGGCTTGGGCCAGGCGCCCTCCAAGACCCCTGCCAAGCTTAACCATTCTGTGATCCTGTGAAACTGATTCCAGACAATGACAGACCCCGCTCAGGATAAAAGGGTGCAGAGTCAGGCACTGGGCTTTCTTCCTGCACTCTCGGTTTTGCTTTATGGTATTAAAAGGTGACTCTTACTCTTTGGCACCACTGGCGACACAACTACAGAAGGAAAGCGAGGTTCCCTCTCTCTGCAAAAAGCTTCAAAATGCTCACCTGCATTTTCAACATCCAATCCTTTTCTCTGCCTTAGCTCAAAGCAAGAGCTAAGTGGCACGATAGCCGCTCAAGGAGCTTGGTGGGACCTGACCTCCATTGTTCATCTGGAACTGGAGGGTTGTGTTACAACATGCCCCCCCTCTCCAGCCTTTGTAGAGGCCCTCACCTCCCTGCCCTCAGCGATTGCTCCCTCTTACGACTGCAGCCAAACAGCACAGAAAATGAAAAACACACACATTCAAAGAGATTGAGCACCTGGCATCAGAACTGCTTTAACTGCAGTCGCACCCATAGTAAAAATTATAGTCCTATAAATTACATGTGGAACTATAACATGGTCAAGGTCTTTTTGAAGTTTCCGACCTAGCAAGTTATACATTGTAAAGGTCATCATAAAAGCACTGGAGAAGTTAAAATCTGTATCACCTCAAGAGTTTGCTGATGACTTTTATCAGCGTTATCTTTTAACTCATATGCATAAGAAATCAGCAGTTGCAAAAGGTCTTGCATATGTAGCAGGAGAACTGCCTATGGAACAATGTACACGTGGCCCGACGCAGCTGCACATTTGATGCTGTGTATGGAAGGAGCACGGCCTGTAGCTGGTAGCATGCAAATACAGAGGAAATGGAGGTTCCTTACTCCCCAGCAAAACTCCTTTCTCCTCACCTCCAGAATGCTTCCAGACTGAAAGCAGTGGAAGAGATGATTCATACAGCATTTGCAAGATTTGTAAAATCTTATCAATTCTGAAGTCCAATTTGTGCTAATCAGGGCATATCACAAGTGCAAATGTTAACCGAAAGGAGCAGCTAAATGACTGGTGCAACGAGATGAAATTTCATCATCTGAAAGTTCACTCGTGGCCACACGAACAAATCACCACCCTCTTCCATTCGTCCTGCTGCTTACTCCCCACTCTTAAACAATCGTAACAAGGTGATGTGTCTTGAACCCTAATCCACCACCTTTGACATAAACTCCTGTGAGCACGTCATGTCAGCATGCAAGCACGCATGTTTCCCTTAGGAACGGGGCAGCTGACTGCCATTCTCATCCAAGATCACAGTCCCCCCTTGAGAGATGCCAGGACACTCGTGCTGCCTCATCTGCCATTCAGCACAGGGCACAGAGACTCCAGGAAAGTCAGAGATCTGCCTTCAGACCGGTTCTTACTTTCTTCTACTGAGGTTTTCCAGCTCCTTTTAAAACCTACCTAAAAACCTCCACAAACAACCAGTGGGGCAGGATGTTGTATAGCTGAACTTGTTAAGTAGCAGGCAATACGTTTAGGGGATCCTCATTCATTTCTCCTCTGCGTCAATCATCAGCATCAAATAAGAAAAGTGAGCATTTCCCAGGAGTGTCAGTGAACTGACGCAATTTCAGCAGCTTTGTACGCAGTATATAAAACTCAAAGGAGTAAAGTTCAATTTTAATTGTGCAGCTGATATCGTGAAGTAAACAGGCGTTCTCTTCTAAAGACTTTTAAAACAGATTTTTAATCTTTTGAGACAGCTTAGCGTAAGAGTCAAATGCTACTTTCAACTATAAATCTGTAAATCACTGTAAACCTAGAGTAACTCGGATAATCTTCTCAATACAACACCAAACCCATATTCTCTTCTTCGCTGAAACTTTGAGATTGTGCAATGGAGGAAATGCTCGATGGAATAACTCCAGACTTTGAACAGGGCTACAGAAACTGCTGCTTTGGCTGTCTGAACTGCCTTTCCTCCTGCAAGCTGGTAATGAGGCTGATTAGTTACTATTCAGAAGAATCCCATCTTTTTTTCAGTTGGATGCAGAAAAAGCAGCGTTCTAAACCCAACATTTCCAAACCATAAACCGAACTCTGGTTCTAAACCAGTAAAACTTCCTAGTTTCTTAGTTTCAGGTTGAAACTTCTCAGCAAAATAGAACCTGAGATTTATAATGCTTATGTTAACTGGTCTTGAACCATACCAGTGTCATACTGTGTTCCGTGCCCAACTTGGAAACGTTTCGCAGACGTTGAGTCTTTCTTATTCATCCATTTTGCATATTAAAACCCTCAGGACAGGAAAAAAGACAACTTTCTCACGGTAGTTGGATCACTGATGGCTTTTTTCTGAAGAAACAGTCCTGGTGAGCTGTGCCTGAAAAATAAAGCATCTGAGAGACAACCAAACACCTGTCATCAGATCTGAGTAGCCTGCTGGGAATCATCTATTTTAACTTGGCTACTAAGTGCTGAGCACAATTGAGGTTTTCAGTGGACACACGACTAATGAACAGTCCCGATCTTTTTGTTTTCTTGACTTCATAGAGAAATGAGGTGCAACTGCATTGCCGGTCCCTCTTACAACATTTCAATCTGTTGGTCAGTTCCCAGCAAATCTGACAGAGGAGATGACCTCTCAGAGAAGCTCCCATGAGCTCCGTGAACAGTTAGGATCTACAGGATGTGAGGCTTCGCCAGTTCTGCTCACTGACCTAGTTTTCTTCTTTTTAATGTTATTTATTGGCTTCCAAAAGTTTGATGAAAGGCTTTCAGGAACAGATATCCATTAAATTAGAAGTGGACACCCCTTTGTGTTTCTTAAAACCGAACGCTTTCATGAGTTGATATTCTGGGAAATTACAGGTTATCACTCTGATCCTTTTAGGATTAAACTCTAGGAGATACGGCTAGGATAGCAAGATAAGAAAACAAATCCAAAGAAAGCACACTTTAAAAAAGATACAGTCTTGCAAAAATTGGCACCTGGTAAGTTCAGTGTACTCTTGAATTGGACACTGCAGAACCCCATGCAACCCTTCTGCATGAGATCTGTATCTTCGTGTGAAACAGCCCCAAATCAGACAGCTACCGTTTGTAATACTCGAGCCAATTACTTCCAGCAATTTTAAGCTGGTATAAGACATTTCTAACTGTGAACATTCATCATTCTGCAAAAAGCACAATGGAAATGCTTTCACACCTATACTTAGACAATGTTTAAATCCTATATGTTTTCTGTACAGTTGGATTAAAAGATATCCACTCTGTGTTTTGTTGGTATGTCAGATCCACAGTTGAGGTGCCACAGCTTTAGTATTTTGCTACCACAGCACCGCATTTCTCATTGGCTACTCCTTCAAATAGCATCACCCAACTGGTTGTTTCTATCATCAAAGAGATGGACAACATTTTTTTCTAAAATACACATGTAAATTCTACCAGTACAAAGCACACCAATGTCTGCATGTACCACCGAGGTAAGCAAGTTATACAAAGCAGCTCTAACACCAAACACAGTTTGGAGGGAATGCAGCGCTGCTCATGACAGAGAAGCTTTTAATTCTAGCATCTTCTGCACACTGGGTACCACAAACCATGGTAATTAATATCCTTTTTTCAGGGCTTTTGAAAAAACAATGGCACAATTTCTAGTATTCTTGGCAGCCACAAAATGGATTGACTTGCAGTTCCAGTGAGTCTGAATGCAAATTTCAAAAACAGAATCCATCACATGCTAAAGAATTTGAAATTTATTTTATTAAAATGCAAAAAGAGAGGAGAAATAACAACGATAAAACTAGAACTTGGGATGCATTCTGACACAGAATTATGGAAAGCAACAAAGTTTTCTTCCAGTATAGTAATTCTTACGGATGGACCCAAGTGATTACTTACTACTCCAATAAACAACAATGATGTTTACTCCATAAAAATCAAAGGTTGAGATGACCACTCTGCTCCCTGTATGTAATAAATAGACAACATAACCTGTATCACTTTGGAAATCCACCATCAACAGAACTCTGATCCAAGAAATGACGTCTTTCCTATCTCTACCAGATTGCCTACTTGGACATTTACAACCCAACATATTTCCCTCAGCATTACTGTACCTGGACTGCCTAATTTCATAAAGAAATTGTGTCAGAGAAACTTATGTAGAGAATTTTTCAGTCAAGACAATTTCTAATAACTCCCACAGCACAGAAAAGTAGGAAAGACATAAGCAGTTGGTGTCATAGAGCTCTTCTATGCTTCGTACTCGAGTATTTTAAGATCTTCAAGTAGTTCTTTTGCAAGTGCTTGCAGTTCCGCATTGCGGCTCTTTGACAGTGTAATGATACGTTGAAATGGCAAAGTATCACGCATCTCACAGGCTGACTTGGCTAATACTTCTGGCTCCAGAATCACAGACTGGAGGAGCCGCAGAACATGAAGACATACTTCTGTATCCGGGTCTAGAAGTGTGAGAAGAAAGAATCCAGAGCTTATTAGAACTGAGTCCAAAAAAAAAGGTAGTATGCTGCCATTTCTCATGACTCAGCACATGGGCAGGGAATAACCAAAGTGTCATCATTTGGAGATGCCATTTGGTGCTGCCTAGTTGACTCCAGAAGGAACCTGAAACAACAACTTTGCCCTCTTCAGCAACTTATACTCAGTAGTGTTTGGGAGTAACAGACAACCAGAAACCTCTCTCTTATCTTTCAGATGCTGAAAAGGCTACAAATAGGGGAATTTATCAGCTCAAATTTACTCAGTCAGTAGCCAAGAGATACTGTTGGATGCAATCCAAGAGCACAACAAGCACTATCCCATGACTAATTAGACTTAAAAAACAAACAGACCAACTAATCAAACCAGCAGTAAAATACAAGGCTTTCCTTTAATTTTTTATGTAAGCCTTCAGATTCCTTCAAAGCTCAATACAGCATTAATCTTTACAAAACTTTCTTGGTAACGATGCATCAACCTTTCAGTTTAAATCAGTCTACATGAAACCAAAATGGGTACTGAAGACTGTTGTATCTTTGCATTGTTGCATCAAATAAATTTACCAAGGAAGACCTTTGAGTGGCTTAAGCTAAGAAGACAGAACAACTCTGCTCTACACAACATGCATTTTTAATTGCTCAAGCATTAGGAGCATTATCTTTTCATTGTTCACAACACTCTGCTTGCATTTAGTTGCTTATAATTTTACCAAAGGCATCACATAGAAAGCACCATTTTTGCAATTCTCTAGTCTGCGTATTCCTAATGCAAATGGATAATATAGTTTTACAGCTGAAGAAGTTATTTGTTCCATTTGCCATACATCATTTCTGTTTCTTCAGCCAGCCATAGATAAAGCCATGTGCTGGAACTTGGGGAGAAACAAGTTCAGATCACATTGCACACGAAATGACCACAGAGACCAAATTCTCACTGGAGGAGCATAAATGTGGCACAGCAACAAATCATGCTGTGTTGAGTTGTAAGGAAAACCATTTGGTGGGCTGAGGCAAATTCTTTTATTTGTTGGCTTATTTAATAACGACACCTATAACCTGGGAAAGGGGTAAGGAGAATTACCCGTTAAAGCATGAGGGGAAATGTAAAAGCATCCAAGGGAGAAAATGGAATAAGATGGACAGTGAAAATGACTGTGGCTTTAAGCATGGAACTGTCTGTTCAGATGGGAATTTTTAAGCAATTCCCACTGTCACATCGCTGAAGAGCAATATTAAAAACTGTGACACCTGACCTATCTCCACAAGACATCCACTCTCTCTTTTTTCCCCCATTTTCTGTCAATAAATGAGATGTGAAGCTATTTTCTACCACATCTTCTTCACTATTTAAAGCGTAAACCTCTTAAGAAAAGAGTTCTACTTTCTCCCGGGAAATGCAGAGTGTGGTATAACCTGAAGATACTGCAACTGCCCCAAACCAAACAACAGAATGCATTTTCAGATATTTTGTGCGAGAGTATCCTTAGTGACTGGGCACAGCGGATAACTTTAGTCATTTGAGTAAGTATTAAAAAAAAACCAAGCAGCAATGATCAATGCTGCACCACCACAGAAGCGGCCATACTCATAGCACAGCTCCTATTGCTGGTTCCTGGATGGAGGGCCCATGGAATCCCTTTCCATTGTCAGCTCCAACAGTGGTAAGGAGACATAACTTCCCATGGAGAAATGCTGCAACTCAACCTCACAGACAGCAAGGCAACAACACTTCAGTAAACCCTTTGGAAAAAAATTGGGTGCACGCTTTTGATTCTCTGATTCATGCTGACCTCATGAAAACACGACTAAAAGCTTTTTCCTTCCATTCCTTCAATTTTCATCTTCATGCCTGCCAGTCTTTTTTTTTTTTTTTAATTCTTAATTTTATGTATGTGTTTATTTATGTATTTATTGCCCCCTTTATTTGTACTTAGAATTATTCTGCATTTCTTCACTGGAAATAGCACCAATAAAACACATCCAAATAAGCTGAAAGAAGCTTTTGGGAGTGAAATCTATGTAGCTCATTACAGCATTCCTCTGTGTGAGATTATCCCTCCATGTAATAAAGACATTAATACTTGTAGTGACTTGCGATACTGTTGAGAAGCTTCATGTATGTAAGACCTCATATATCCCTGGATAAACAGTGCTTCACTATTAGGGCTGTTACATGCATCTGCTTTACTATTATCCACAAGAGTTTAAAAGCTGTACAAAGTAAAGAATTGATTAAGAACCAAGTAATAGCTGGGGAGGTAATAAAGTCAGGACCTGTAGGAGATCAGGAAATCAACTCCAGCTTGACTAGCAACAACATTTTCCAATAAGTGAGGAGGTTCTAGGAAGAATCTTCAACAGCAGCCAGAGAAGCCCAACAGCTTGACTCACTCTAACAAGGAAGGAAATGATGATTTCAGATGACATAATATGCATTTAACCTCCAGTTTCCATTGTTGTGCATGTGTAGGACAAAGGGAAATAGTTTTAAACTGAGGCAGGGGAGGTTTAGGTTGGATATTAGGAAGAAGTTTTTCACCCAGAGGGTGGTGATGCACTGGCACAGGTTGCCCAAGGAGGTTGTGG
>PPHD01005162.1:3695-26918 GCA_002909625.1 Bambusicola thoracicus | reverse complement strand
TGGGAGAGTACAGCTGCACACTTCACTGCCACAGACAACTGCAGGTCCCAAAACAAACTGCTCCCCAGGAAGTACAAGCTGCACTGTAAGAGGTTTTGTCTGGATGGAAAGACTTTTTACAGTGAGAACACCCCAGGATGTGGTAGAATCCCTACTCACTGGAGGTTTTGAAGATGAGCTTGGACATGGTGCTACACAATTGCAGCCAGGCTCCTTTTTCCCATGAAAGGTTGGATCTGGTGACTTTTAAAGTCCCTTCTAATCTGTGCTGTTCTATGAGACAATACAAACGTACATCACTGAAACAGCCCTTTCTTGCTTCAAAAGTACCTGCTTCTCTGAGCAGAGACAGAACAAAACCATCTTCTGCTACAGGGTGCAAAGCACAGAGTGCAAAGCACAGAGCAGCAAATGCTCTTCTTTATTCTGTTTGGTCCATTTCCTATCAACCAACCGGAGGCCATTATGTGCCTAAAACAGGAAGACTTGCTTCCCTGTTGAGATTCAAGGACAGCATGCATGTTTCTTCAAATGCTAACCTATGACGGCAATACTTCAGGTCCTAGCTCTTAATTCCTCTCTTCAGCCATTCACAGATGATTGAAGTTTGCTCACAATCAAAAACATTTGTATGACTACATGAACAACACTCTTTCAGTAAAACCCTATATTTACATACAAAACAGCTCAGTGTACATCAATTACTGTCAAAAAACAGTATAACAGAAATTGTCTCATCTTTTTAAAAAATAACAACTGAAAAACAATTCTGCAGCCTTTTCTGTTCAGTGCTGCAGTAAAGGGCAGGACAAACAAAAGATGATACTAAAGATGAGATACCACAGCATGTCTCTACTGTAATTACAAATCCATTTGACATAACTTGCTAATAAACTTAAAATGCAGCTTTGTACACTTTTACAACTCTATATTACTACGACAAAGCCTGAAAAAAACATTTAGTTATATCTGCACTTTAAAAATTGCTTTCTATCATCCGGATATGTAACAGATTTTTTGACAGAAAAAGAACTTGTATTTTCTGGCCTTTTATTGTTCAGAAAACACCAAACTATTCCAAATAATTTATTTTTGAACAACTGGTATCCAAAAACTCAGTAACCAACTGGTTGAGCAGGAAGGTTGGACCAGATTACCCCCAGAGTTCCCTACCAACCTCAACTGTCCCATGATGCTATATACTCCTTTTGGTTATAGAAGTGATTTTCTCCTAGCATCTACAAAAGGTTCTGAGTTTAGTGAGTAGTACATCAAGAAACAATTTATTGCAAAAATTCACAGATACAGTCAGTTTATTTACAATTTACAAGTATAAATACATTAATGCTACAAGTATGCTGTCACGTTCTTCATTATAATGGCACCACAGATATGGGTAACACACTATGCAATTAATACTGCTTAGCATCATTAGGCACCTGTGCAGTCATTCTCAAAATCTAACCAAAACAAATATGGCACATCATACGTTTCACTTTTTCATTGTTCTAAGAATCTTTAGTACTAAAAGTAATTTTGATATTTTCATTCTAGCAGATATTTTGTATTCATAAAAGGATAATTTATTTGGTCACTCGTCATAACTGCCTTCTCCGTTCAGTACTTCAGAGCATCAACAGCTTTTGACTTTGCAGATAATGTTTCTATTACTTTTTTCAAGTCAACTGGGGAACCATCACCAGCAGAGCTTATCAGTGATCTGAATTCCATCATTTCAGCTGCAAGACAATCTTCAAGAGAAGAAAAGGAATAAGATGAAAGTTGAATGAAACAAAAAAACTTAAGCAGACTGGGAAGTAAAGCTTTATGCTGTCTGTTATCATACATGTAACTGTATAAACACATCTTTCCTCTGGAAAACACATCACCCCTCTAACAGCTCTCTTGTACAGCTTCACACAGTTACTACTTCCAGCTACTTTCATTAGCACTTACTGCACAGAAACCACTTCTCCACATAATCAAGAAAAGTAAAATGATAACTTCCAGTCCCAGTGCAATTCCCTTCCAACAAAGCATAACCAGGGGTACCATTTCTAAAGTGAATTTCTCCTTGTCGTATGGAGATGACAACATCCCATAGCTCTCAGACAGACCTTCAAGCAGATATACGGCACGTCGAAACTACAGAAGTTAAACAAATGCACGAGAACTCAGAGAAGGAAAAATGATGTCATTAAAAGCTACCTTATTAGCAGCTTCCAGAGCATTTATTAGGTTCTGCAGCTCTTCCTTGTTCATTTCTATAGAAATCGGTTTAATTTCACCATTTTCTCTCACATCCAAATCAAGATTCAGAAGTGGCATTTGCAGTGTGGAGATCTTATCACTGGACAGAGCAAGCTAGGAAGGTTGATGAAACAACAAAGTATAAGGTGGAGCCACTAAGTTCTTAGTCTTTTTACAGCATCGGTTCTGTACTTGATACCAAATGGGTATCAGCAGAACAAACATCCACATGACAAAACTGAATACCACATGAGTAACTGCTTACAGTCATCTATGCAGTCTTTTTTGCTTGATTATGTTTTTAAATACCAACAATATAATAAAAACACTCTTCATAGCAAAACATTTGTCAAAATAATTTGTTAAAATGACTGAGCTGTGACATTTGTGTACACTAGATGAAAAGCAATGACATATGTGATCATGGCTCTTTGAAAGTGAAAGCATGTGAAATCTGAAGTCACTTCATTAGAATAAGTTATACGTGTATTGAGTTAAGTATTAGGCCTCAAAATCATGGCATAATATGAAACTTTCAAGTGTTCACAAGTAGCATTCAGGTTTTTTTTTAGGGAGGGGAGAGAGGAAGAGAGAGATAGCAGCATTAGAAAAGGGGATTTTATCATCAATTTATACAGATTTCTGTCCAAGTCTTTGGTATGTGATCATGACAGTGGTTTTCTGGTACCTACAAAAATTGAACCAAGTCCCAGAATGAGCAGGGCTATTAAGGAGAGTATATAAAGTTAATTCTTCATTGCAGAACACTTCTTTTTATATTCAAGCACCATTAAAAAAACCTCTTACCTTTAATTGCCAGTCAAAATCCTGCAGCTGAGCAGACGAGATCGCATTTACTGTTTCTACAAGCGCATTTCTGATTTCTTCCTTTCTGGCTTTTAGACATTTTATGATTGCTTCTTGATAGTTTGCATTCAACTCATTCATCTGCTGAACAGCCTGTAAGAATTAAAGGTTATGACTGCTTAAATTACAAACCAAAGAAATTGGATGTACCACCTGTAATAGCCTGTAGGATATCTGTACATATCCAAGCTTCTATACAGGCAGTTCTTATACTGTTATACTATACCATAGCCTCATCTTTCTCATGTTGCTCTCAAAGGCTGTTCATGTCTGATACACAGACAACATTTATTACAGCAGTGTAAAAAAAATACGTTCTTGTTTGGTAGTAATTTACAGTTGATGCACACAATCCTTTGTATTAAAAGAAGCAAGATACTGAAGCCTTCTTAGATACCATGCTAGAATCAAAACAAGAATCACACACATAATCAACAGGGTGAGCTCTGCAAGTTTCTGGACGTCAGAATGGAGACCAAAGACATTTGCTCAGCTGAAACATACTGATGTACAGACTTTCCTATGGCTACACAAGTATCTTTATTTGATACAACTACCAGCAAGTAGACAAGTAATGAGCAGAAGATGAGAAGATTCCTGATAATGGAACAAGTTTTTGCAGCAGTTACATGCACTGGAATGCCCTTGAATGACAGCCCTTGTGAGGCATGGTCCATTCACAGCCTAAGCGTTCTCAGGATTAACATTCAGTCATTATTTTCCAACAAACAAGAGCACAAATTGTTTATAGTTGTAATTAACATTAATGACAGTTTATGTATTGTAAGCAAAACAAGTTTAACTTCATAGCACTTAAGATACCACTTTAAGTAACTATGACAGTACTTTAACAAGTGTTATCCAGCACTATTGAATAAAAATGGTATCCAACTCTTTTCTTTTAGAAGTCTTATCATTTTATCTCTACATGTTGCCCACTTTCCACCTGACCTGAAGCTACTCAGATTTAGTCTGCCACTGTTCAAATGCTACGCTACAAGACTATTTTAGGACTAAATGAAATGCAAGGCTAATGATCCTAGAACGATCTCTCAAAGTCAAACCCAACCAGTGCTGAGCCCTTACCTCTTCATCAGTTGCATTTCTGCCAACGGCAGTTTTGAAATACGTCCTTGTTTCTTCCAAAACCTCCATCCACTCCGCCAAGCTCCAAACACCACTGTAATCCTGGTACCGAGGATACCCACGTCCACATATGCCATCGACTATGTTATGAAGGAACTGGAACAATGCAGTACACGTCTCACAAACGCCCTGCTCCCACGGTTAGGCTGCACCAGGTCCATCAGGCAGCTCAATTACCACCCCTCCCTTTGCTGGACGCAGCCTCAGCGCTCAAAGCCCATGCATCGCTATATGCCAAAGCAAAGCGAGCCCGCATTTTCGCTTTCGTTTCGCAAAGGACGGCAGAGGCCCCAGAGGGAAGGCGATACCCACTGAGGGCCCACCACAGCACTACCGGGGGCAGGCGGACTCGGCCTCGCCCACATGAAGGCTGTGTGCGACGGGCAGCACCGCCCTGCCCTCCCCAGCCCACCCCGGGGCCTGCTCCCACTGTACCGGCCCCGCCGCGCGCTCCCCCGCCCCACCAGTTGGTCCTCCGGTGGTGAAGGCCCGGTTCCCGCACTTAGCAGGAGCCCACCTCCAACGCCCGTCCCGGCGGTAGCTTCTCCAGCAGCTGCAGCATTTCCGGCCGTCTCCTCGGCGGCCGTCGGCACCCTCTCCCCGTCCCGCGATGCCGCGCGTGCGCACATGCACGCAGGCAAAGGCCCGCCTTTCCGCTCACAAGTCCGCGGGTTCGAGGCCCGGCCCGGCTGCTGCCTCTGGGTGCCTGCCTGATGGAGTGTACAGGAGGGTACCGTGCGAGTACCTACCTGCCTTGACTTGTACAGCCTTTAGGCAGACACAGTATGAGAATGGCGTAAAACTATTAGAGAGTGTTCAAAGGGTTGTTCCTCCTTTGGATGTATGAGGTGTAGCTGAAGTTCTGGGTTTGCTCAGCACGGAGCAGGGGAGCTGATGGGAGGCCTCATAGCAACCTACAGCTCCTCACAGGGAGCAGAGGGCCAGCGCTGAGCTCTGCTCTCTGGTGACAGCAGCAAGGCCAGCAAGAATGGCATGGGGCTGTGTCAAGGGAGAATCAGGCTGGGTGTTAGGGAAAGGTTCTGCACCAGAAGAGGGTGGTGGGCATGGGACAGGTTGCCCTAGGCAGCAGTTGTGGTTCCAAGCTGCCAGAGGCCTGGGTGCGTTTGGACACCACTGTCAGACAAAGGGTTTGAATTTGGGGTGATCCTGAGTGGAGCCAGGATTTGGACTCAGTGATACTTTTGGGTCCCTTCCAACTCAAGATATTCAACAGTCCTATGATTCAGACTCCAGGCAGAGTCAGAACTCCCAGTATTTCACAGATTTTTTTTTTTATGCAATAACACTTACATTGTTGTGAAGTTCTCCCTGTTTTGCAGCTTTACTTTTCACCTCATAACAGCCTAACTTCCACTGATCAGACAGGAGTACAGTCAAAGCTTGCAATAGTAAACAAAATGTCCACATATTAAGTAAAACCAGAAAAGCTAGGATAAACTCATTTCTTGTGTCTGCTTTGCTGAACAGAAGAGCAAGCCAACCAGTCTGAAACTGGGTATGTAGAACAGGTTTTAACATTAGCAACGAGCTTTCTGTGCCTTAAGTTGATTTGAACTTGTACATGAATAAGCAGCAACCTCCTAATCACTTGTATGAGAAAAACAGTACACATAGAAACAGATACAGAATCATAGAGTCACAGAATCATATCAACTGTCTCAGGCTGGAAGCGACCCTAAAGCCCATCCAGTTCTTCCAACCTCCTGCCATGGGCAGGGCTGCCACAGGGCCCCATCCAACCCAGCCTTGAACACCTTCAGAGACGGGTCGTCCACAGCTTCTCTGGGCAGCCTGTGCCAGTGCCTTACTGCTCTCTGAGTAAAGAATTTCTTTCTAATGTCTAACCTACATTTCCCCTCTTCAGTTTAAAACCATTCCCCCTTGTCCTATCCCAATCAGACTATGTAAAAATAAAAAGTTGGTCCCCCTCCTGCTTATAAGATCCCTTCAAGTACTGGAAGGAATTCTTGTAGGCAGACCTTATTTCACTGAAACCCCTTGACAAATTCACTAGCAAAATATCATACATAAATAAGCATAATACCAGGCCCTAAGAATACAAAAACAGCTACAGGTCTGTACTGGTGGGTACAAGGACTGTGGAAAACCCCAGGCTGGTTAAGTAAGCTTGCAGCACATCTTCTCCAACGCTGGGCTGTGAGGAGCAGCGTGGTGTGTGGGAGTTCTGGATAATAAACAGATGGGGAGGATCTGATTTCGGGTTTTGCTGATTGTAAACTTTCAATTTCTCTCAAGGTTTGCTACTACTAAAAGATCAGGTTTTTAATGCAGGTTTCTAGGAAATCTATTTAGATGTATTGCCATGAAATTGCTTTACTCTGCTGTTAAATTCAGGAATAGTTGCAATTGCAAGAAAAAACAATTTGTATTGTAGATCATTTTGAATAATAGTTTCCTTCACTGCCACAGAATATGCTTTATCAGATGATTGGAAACCTATCCAGTTTCTAACATTGCATACCACAAACCAGAGCAGCAGAGGGAGCTTCTGCTCCAAGCAAGACAAGACCCAGAGATCACACAGAAGAAATACAAAGGAAGTCCAGATTTAGGGAGAAATCGAATAGCAGAGGGATAAGGAAAAATTCATAAGTGTCCTGCTTAGTAGAAAGGGACCAAAGAAGTGACAGATTCAACAGAGCAAAGATGTAAAACCTGAAAGACAGGAACAGAGAAACCACACATTCTGACAAAAACTCAGTAAACAGATTCAAAATAGATTATTTGTTGCTTTTTGTTGGTGGTGGTTGGTTCATTTATTTATTTGTTTGTTTGTTTTCCAGGTCTGAAGAATAAGGCATTTTAGTTTTCATGCATGTATAGTTTAAGATAAAAATTTTTATTTGATCGACTGAGATAGGAGGAGTGGGGTGGGACAGAGCAAGGAAGTCAGAGCTGGGTAAGCAGGATCCATGTATCTGAGCCCATGTTAAATTACAAAGTAATGCAGCAAACAAGGCTGGCTGGCCCTGGCAGTTTGGAGCTTGTCTGGACTTGCATTATTTGGATCCACTATTGGGTCTTAGGCCTTAAAAGTACCAACTGTCATGGCTCCATACGCAGCAGCAATAATCCACCCTACCTCTCTGAGTGTAAGCTGTCAAGTAACCACTAAATCAGAGACAGGCCAGTAAACTCGTGGAAATTAGACATACAAGAGACTCCAAAATGACGAGAAAAGCAGCAGTTTCATGAGCAAGAAATGTGAACTTCAAATTATAGTATCCACATTGCTGCTGACTCATTGATTGTTTTGTTTTTACAGATAACCCGCAACTAAACTGCAGTGGTTAAACCTATTTTAAAATGAATCCTTTTGCTGACCTTGTTTTTGGAAGAATGGCGATAATTAAAACATTTGAAAATAATAATCAGAATCTCTTAATATTATACTGTTAAATATTATAGCATAGAAGTGTTTTATGTCACTCTACAGATATCCAGTTGGAGGGAGCATGTGAAGACCAATATAAACTATCCCCCAAGGAACTGTTAAATTTGTATGTTAGTACAGACAGATAGATTACTGTGTATTTCACCAACATAGATGTGACAGTAAAGCCATTTATATGGAGAAGGAGCATGAGGTTGCAGTTCAGATGCACACTTGCACTGAAATGGAGGTCTTGCTGTTCCCTTTGTCCTTTTTTCCAGCCCTTCTTTCTTTCCCCTTAGAGTGCCTGTGACTGCAAGATAAAACTGCTACTGCAGAATATAACCGATATGGGGAAAATTAGTTGTTTCTTTTTCTATTCCTTTATTTTTGTCAGGGGTTAAGTTTCAGCCAAGTTGCTACAGAGCACTGCTTCTGACAGAAGTGAACTTTGTGGTTGGAAGTGAAGGGGAAGACAGAACTACTCCTCCTGCCAGCCTGGGCTTAGGTCAGATGAAATTAGTCCTGAAACGAAACTTTTCAGATGGATTTGAATCGGTGAATCACTTTAACAACTAAACCAGGAATCTAAAAAGTTTTTGTAGAAGCTTACTTATCAATATGCACATAGTGATATGCTACAGCTGAAGACTGAAAATAATGTATCTTCACTTAATTTTTACACTGACTATTCAGTCAAGCTTATAAGTGAGGCTGGGTAAACAACGTGACATTGATGTGCAGAACACTGTTAGTTATTTGTTCTTCATAATCTATCATCTGCATCATTATCTTTATTCTTCAACAGCTGAAATATCTGCAGGCTCACTATATTTGGCATTCAGTCTTATTTGCTCTGAAGTTGATTTATAGTCAATCCATTAATATTCTCCTAATTCTCATTTTCTACAATTCAGTCCCACTATTTCCTGTCCTGAGTTCAGGGAACATGCTGAAGAGTTTATTTTCATCTGATCTATTACTACCATTTTATAAGGAATGGTCTAATGTTTTCATTCCTATTTTTACACATTCCTCCTTTCAAAATTTAGAATCCTAGGTAAACTGAATACATAAAATCATTTACATGTCAAGACTGGAATTTTACTTCAGGTCTAATGATTGGAATGGTTGGAATGCAAAAAGAAAACAACAGAAAATACATGGTAACTTTTGGGACACGTGCATTAAAAATACAAGCCAAATTATTGTCTCCTTCTCTAATCCTAGCCCTAAGATTGTAATATTAATAATGAATGGTAACAACCTGTTGATGCTTTTCAGAATTCTTTGAACATGGGAAAAGATAAAAGAAAATGCCCTATGGGTAGATTATGATGACTCTTAGCCCTGTTAGTAAGCAACAATTAGTCGACACTGGAATATGCTGCATAGCAAGTTGCACCAACATGTCATAACAGCAGTGGGGAGAAAGTATTCCTAAAATAATAAACACACAAGGAATCCATGGACTGTATTTATTATATGGCTCTGATCTGAATTCTACTATACTAGCCACTATATATTTTATTTTTTTCACATAATATTTTATGGCAGTGAAAACAGTAGTTGGTCAAAAACTTGTGCTGGAAAAACTCTCCTTGCTGGCAGAGATCTTACTGCAATGAGGGCATAAAAAGAGAAGGTAATTTTACCAGGCTAAAGTAGAATTACACTTTTCTGTTACAGCCACATCTATGTTAAGAGTGTTTTTGTCAGTACACAGCTTTTTTTTTTATCACTAAACACCTTTCAGTGTAAATACAACCAACTCACTCCCAAGACTGATGGTCTCAGGGTTTACACGACTTTCTCAGTCTTGTCAGGCTGTGCTGTTTGGCAGCGCTAAATGCTGGCCAGAATGCCTGGACTTTCTGGGGTCTTTAGATTATATACAGGCAGCAGCTTTCCACATCTACTTCCTATTTCTGCCCTTTTCCTCTTTCATGGGGAATAATAGTTGAATAAGGTTCACTTAAGTCATTTCAAGAGTTCTCTTGAAAAACAAATCCAAGTTCAGGGAAGCGGAGTCTGTTAGTGCACTCTAGACATACGACTTTCTTTGTAGGATGTTTAACATCTGCTCATTTTCATGGTGTTGTTTTTTTTATTATTATTATTTTATTGGATGGTGTGAATAATGTACTTGGCTCAGATCTAGGATAAAGAAAATATCCCAACTCTGCCACTATAATATTTCCCAGACACTGACAACCCATTTAATCTTCACATGGCTAAGTTTCTTCGCCTGAAAAATTAAGATAGTACTATCTGGCTGTTCCTATGGGCAGTGTAGGAATCCAATAAAAGCTTATGGCTTTATATCATCATGTTTATGACCTTTAATTAGCACTGATAAAAGCCTTCAGTTCCTCTGTGTTTTGGGAAAAGTATAACCGTGGCAACAAGCCCGGTATGTGTCCAGAATGCTGGAAATTCTTTTTTCTTGGGAAATACATGGTAATATGATATCAAACAGGGCATATGTTGTGCTCTTGAGGAATAGAAAGAAATACATTACAGAGGAAAAGGAGGTCAGAAGAATTAATTTGAAAGTGCAGTGAGATTTCATCTAGTTAGATTCACATTAATTCTAACTATCCATGTATATATTAGAACGGTAGATTTTGGGAAGCAGCTGTAAGAGTACTTATGGTTACCAGCTTTTCAACCTTTGCTAACTATTCTGCTGTTGCTGCAGTTTTATAACCCTCATGACCCATCTTCCCATTGCAAAATCTGCTCTGAATTATTTTATTGCAGTTTCCCCTTTTCTTCAGCAAGAGACTGAAAAGCCCAACAGTTATCCTCTGCTATCTCAAATTAACAAAGATACAAAAAATAGGCGCACTTCATACTTCTTGGCAATGGCAAATGATCTTCTTGTGGCTTAGTCATTGATGATTAAGACAGTCAAGCAATTTTATCTCAGCTTGCCTATGTGTCATCTCTCATTCTAGGGACAAAAAAATATTCTGATTTACCTGAAAGCATTAACTACCATCTGCAAAAGTGTAAAACTTCTCTGGCTCTTGCACAAGTACAAGATAGCAATGTCAGACTGTTCCTACAGGCGGTGTAGGAATTAATTAAGTTTATGGATTTACCCCATCATGTTTACAAACTTTAATTAACATCAGATAAAAATCATCAGTTCTTCTGTATCTTATGAAATGTATGAAAATTTTATGAAATCCTGGCATAAACTAGGAAAAATAATGATTTATTAATAGGATCTGCTATAGTGAAGTAATGAATCTCATTATGCAGGTGACATTATGACACTTTTCACCAGATTTGCAATGGTTTAATAGTATTGCATTTGTTGAGATATTCTTGGATTTCAGTGAAGTAACTGAGTGTAGATTTGCTGTTATTTAGTTACTCTGGGGCAAATTCTGGAGAAGAGCTGATCTCCTTCTGAATTTTGCACCGTGAAGGCACAATCCGTTCTTACTTCCACAAGCTGTGGTGACAAATACAGTAAGAAATTTTCTCTGGTTTGGAGAATATTTCAGGAGAAATCCCAACTGACTCAAAAAAGAAAGCTTTGGATTACCTTAATTTCTTTAAATAATTCCTCTAGCTGTAGGAGGAAAATAAAAAAAAGTATAAATCATTCACTAGAAGACAATATGATTTTTCTAAATGATAATTGCAGTGTATTACACAGCATAAAATCCTAGCAAAGAGCTGTTATTCTAATACTGTCACATATGATACTGGTTAAAAGTAAAACCCTAGGCTTCCTTCCAGGCTTGAACTTGACCCAAAGATACTTGTTAAGTATATCTGTCTTGTCTTTACCAATGCCATGGATTTTCATTAATTTATCTTGAACTTGTGGAGCACTGGGCTATCTGAGTGGATCAGAAACAAGCATGTGATAGCTTTTGGGCCAAGTCAGCTAAAGTCGTACTTGTGCTTTATCTTGTTCTTGTGCTGTTACAAGAAGGTGAAGTGATCAGACACACAGTCTGCTGGTGCAAAGTTCCCTGTTCAAAAATGTTTAACTACGTGTGAACCATAAAAAATGAATCTGTATCAGCGTGGTGTATTGTAGCAGTGGCACTTTGGATTTGATGCTAGACCTCTTAAAATTAGATTAACCATCTCATGCAAAACCAGCCTATGATTTTCCCTTGTGGAAAATACCTGAGAGAATCAAAACCCAAGAAGCACTTTCAGATCTATCCACTAGATTATAAAATACTGCTATTTGTCCAAGAAACAGATTTAATAGTTTGACATAAGCTACTGTGTAAAAACAGTCAGCAAAGCCTAAATCTTGCTTAGAAACTCAGAGTTGTCTGTTCAGCAGAAAGGATAATGTAGAAAACTGTAAAAATAAATGAGCAGAGAAAAATCTTCAGAAAAAAATGTAAGCTACATGAGAACTGTCTATAAGCACAGAAAAAGAAATAAGCTATTTACTAAATAGCTTATTTGATACCATTGACTCAGCTCATTTCACATTTTGATGAACAGAAGAGTGATAGTTAAGGTTATTTTGAGGACAAGCTTATATATACAACGACAAGAAAGGCACATAAGTACCTTCAGTTTGTGTAGCAAGGGAGTTTTGATGTACAATAAACTAGTAGTAGTGTAAACAAGCTAATAACAGGTTTGCAACTGTAGATAAGATAAGGTTGAAGATTAGCCACAGGAAATTGACACATCACAGTAAACAGAAAAATAAGGGATAAAGTAATTTACCTGTGCGCAATTCTACTCAGCTAGCACTACTTTCTAACCATACATGCATCCCCGTTGTCCTAGAAGTAGTAATATTAGATGATGTGTTTCTCTTCTTAAGACAGTTTTTTGCCTTCTCATTCAGTAGGCCTATGTTAATCCAGCAAAAGAGCAAACCTGGACTGTTAGAAGCTGAAAACTCACAGGTTACCAATTCGTCTTCTGTATCATCAAAAGTAGAAATGCCAAGATAAGGAGCTGCAGGAAGATGATCAGAGGCAAAGTGTGAGCACTGTACATGTGAATACTGAAGTCAAATACTCCTTCTAAACTTGTTTACACAAAGCTGGCACTTTATCCAATAGTAAATAAGTTCTGCATGGATTTGTTAAACTGCATTACACCTTTGGGTGGACAATTTTATTCAGAATTTAGTTAGTCTTCATCCGTTTTGATATAATTCATTCTTATCCTGTTAACATTAGCAAAACAAATGTGGGCAGATACACCAGGAAGCAAAAGAATAATTTAAACATTTAAAACAGTAGTCACTGCTGGTAAAAGACAAAATGGGTATGAGGTTTAGTTCAGAAGGTAGAAGATCATTCTTAACCCTCACAGCAACATTTGCTGGAACAGTTTTCTCCTGCAGTAATAAGAGCAAAACACACAGTTGCTTTTAAGATAAAGTTCAGTCCACTTATGAACCAGACTGCATGGCATGCTTGGAATAACAAAGGAATAGACTCAGCAAATGGAAGGTGACTTTCAGGAAGGCTCCCATGATAATATTTATGTACCTGCTGTACCTCACTCAAGATTTGCAAGTTGTATGTAATATGCACAGAATATACCTTGCACTGTAAATATATACTCAGAAAAGCAAATGTTAAATCATTCAAATAGAGCATCCATTGTCTGAATCACTAGCAGACACTTTCACATTATGGTGCTTATCCTCTGTTGTTTCAATTCTTTATTTGCAAAATGAAAGTACTAATATCATCTTGTCAGACAGGAAGCTATGAAGGAATATTCATGAATATTTATAAAACGTTTACTCAGGTGATGAACACAGAATCCCCATGAGGAGATCAATAAACCCATTCTGATCTAGTGTACAGTAAATAAAGGTCATAGCCACACACATATTAGAATGGATAAAGACCAATACTGAACAGCTGTCTCATTCACTGTGCATCCATCATCTTGTGAACTGAGTCAGACTGAGTTCCTGCCAGAAAATGGATCCACAGATCTTGTAGGAAGAGACTAACTCAAGCACATCTGCACAAGGGGCAGCGTTAACTTCCACTGGCAAAACAAAGGGTTTTCAAACATAACATCACGTAGGACTCCAAATACAGTATGCAGCCAGTGAACTTGTAAGCAATAATTCAATGCAATTGAAAATTTTAGAGTTTTGGTGAAATCTCAGCTACAATTAAATTATTTGGATTTACTGTAGAGCTTAGGAGAAAAAATGGTGATCAAATTATTATTGGGTGACAGTCAAGCCCCTTTAAAGCTACAATTTATGATGAGCATGCTACTACCTCTTCAAAGACATTTCAAGCCAACATATCACAGTATGTCACTATTTGTACTGTAAATACACACCAGATCTCTTAAGTATATCCACAGTCCCAATATTAATGCGCCTTGTACTTGTTAAGCCAGTCCAGGAGTATCCACACTGCAGTGGTGATAATCGTCCATGTCCATAAAGCCCCATTGGCACTGCTATTAATGTGAATTTGACAGTAGACAGTTTGGGGAATCATATCCAGGCTCTTAGCTTTTCATTAACTGGAGGTACTCCAGGAAATGCTTGATGGCATGCCGTGACAAATTTCTGTCTTCCTTCCAGGTCTTCTTGGGAAAGTTTTCAATCTGCCAGCATGTCTGGTTAACACAGTTCCCATGACGTACATTCCTTTCTCTCATGCGTCCCAGGCAGTGCCAATATGAGCACAGCTGGATGAGCTGTTCATGCTCATGCTTCCGGAGTTATTGCAGACATGAACTGATAGAGGGTTTGAAGAACACAGAAAATCAAAGAGCTCCCTGACTGTGCTGGATTCATCAATCAGTCTCACATGCTCATAGTTCTTTCTCCCTTTTCGTGTGACAGTTAAGGAATTAATATGAAAGACACATGGATAACGCACAGGAAAGAAAAAGATATATCCATGTGGAAGACATTGAGTGTTACTATCTCCAAGCAAAGTTAGCAGGGGGATTTCTGAATTGAGTATTACCTCTGATAAGCTTTCTTTGTAGATTCTCTACCGTAATATATTTGGGAAAAGACAGGTTAATCACACTTTAGAGAAGCTGCACAGATACTTTGTGTTCCTGGGACTCATCCCATTTGTGTTACTAGGCAGTAATACAAAAAGATAAAAGTGAAACCACATACATGTAACACAGGTGAGGGGCACTGGTAAAGCCTCTCACCCACTCAATCAGGCAGTCTGGGAGGAGCTTGTATATCCTACACATCTCATTAAACTACAGAGAGTGCTGCACTAAGGCAGTTCAGATCCTTTGGGCAACAAAGCTGGCTCATTCGTGGTTTGGCCAAGTATTTTTGCAGCACAGTGGTGTGCAGGCCTGATTGAGGCGATTGTTATTGCTGGGCAAACAAGAGAAATAAAAATACCTTTTGTAGCTGTGGGCTTAGAGAGTAGAGCGGCATGCATGAGAAAATATGAATGTGGAAAAGTATACATGAATTATTCACAACTGCGATGTGATTACAAGAGAGGTAGCTATTTTGTCAAAAGCTTTGCAAAGGTTTCTTCCTCAAACAACCTGAAAGTTGTCAGTGAATCGATGTTAACCGATCAAACTACATTGTTAGTTGTCAATAAAGCAGTGTTAACCAATAAAACTACATTGAAGTAACTGTTTTCTGGCAGGCCTGCTATCTTTTTGTGTCTTGCAGCAGCTCACTCCACCTTTCCCAGTGTCGCATCCTCTTTCCTATACCAAGTGAATGAGCAAAGGTGGTGGATACTGGCAAGGAAACGGAAGAACATCTTATCTTTTTCCTGCTCAGAAGAATACAACTGCTTAATTTCAAAACAGCAGATATGGACTTCCTTCACACAGATCTATTTTTAATCTACCTTACATGTCAATATGTTTTGTTCCTTTAGCCATATGGGCTGTTCAAAGAACAGAGTGCCGGATCCATTCACTGAAACACAACTCAAGGGTTTTCAGTGTGCAGTCAGAGAGATGGGACAGACTAAAATGCAGAACATAGGAAAACCACTCCACACACAGAAAGGCGAGCACAACGAGCAGCTACTGCTCAGCACAGCCCTCTGACCTCTCATTTGCAAATAACTTTTTCATGTTTAAACTTTGTTGTTGTTTGGGTGCTCTTTTTTTTCAGCAGAAGATGGTCTTGGAGTAGAAATCTTCTGACCTTCATTAAAAAAAAAGGCTACATGGTTTCTTTGCAAAGGGCAGCCTTTGGGCCATAAGAGCAAAAAAGGCATGACTGGGTTTCAACAGGACTAGTGATGAAAAAAAACTCACAGATATTCTGATACCACTGATTTGTTTAAGATAATTAGGGCCGCTTCCCAATAGCCAGAGGTCTACTTCTTAGAAAACAAGAGAGCCTGTTTGCTAACCTTGATTAGCCCAGTGGCTAGAAAACTTGATGTTTAGACAGGCCGAGCTGCCTTTGGTGCCAGGCTGCACTGGCAAAGAACCAAGAACACCAATTTGCACGGCAGGCTCGTCAGGTGTCTGGCTTTGCCACAGGAAAGCTCCCACCGCAGCCTCCACCTGCTCAGGCCTCGGGTCAAAAACAGCCTGTAAAAGATAGCTAACATTTTGGGATTTCCAGTGCTACAGAGATTGTTAAGAGCAGCTCTTTTTGTATTCTTTTTTCCACTTACAGAGCTCAGTTCCTGAGCATGGCTGCTCAGAACAGGAGAAAAGCACGCAGCCCTTTGCTGCAGCTTGCAACCGAGAGGCGGGGGAAGGGGCTTGCACAGCGAGGCCCGGTTCCCACGGCAACTAGCAAACCGGCTCTCCCTCACTGCAGCCGCAGGTAAGCGCCGGCGAGAAGAGCGGCGAAGAGCGCCGAGGAGAGCCGGCCCCGCGACGGGACGAGGCGGGGCGGCCTGCACGGGCGGGGCGCAGCGCCGGAGACGGAGGGAGAGAGGCGCGCGCGAAGGGTCGTGGCCGTCCCGCTGGGATGTGCGCGGTGACACCGGTAAGGCCGCCGCGACGGGCCGGCGTTGGGGTGGGGGAGTCCGACGGGAGGGTGACGTGCTGCAGCGTGCAGCGGGAGAGACGTGCGCTACTCCGCAGGGAGGCTGTGGTTCAGTCCGCGCGTCCCGAGACGGTCGCGGGGACAAAGGACCGGCGGAAGCGCGGCGCGGCCGCAGCCGGTGCCCTTGTCGCGGCGCTGAGCGGGCCGGGCGCTGCGGGAAGTCTGCCTGGCCGCGAGCCGTCAGTTAGCCTGGGTGCTGCTCGCCGAGCCCTAACGGGAAGGAAGCCTCTGAATGGTAAACTCACTGACTGCTCTTCGCTAGAAGTAGATCTGGAAAGATGGTAGCTAAGACCTCGAGTCCGGAAACAGTAGCTTTTTGGTGAGACTTTGTAATAGTTCGTGGTGGTGACTGAGGGAAAGGGCGTAACTTCGTATAGCAAGGTCCGTATCAGTGGCACTGAAATCAGTGGAGCTTCGGGAACGTCTGAAGGGGTGGGACGTGCACGCAGTGAGACAGAAGATAGGGCCACAGCCATAACTACCAGGCTTAGTGATGGAGAAAAGTTCAGAAGGATGTGAAAGAGAAATCGAAATTCCTGAAAGGAAGCTGTTCTGCAAGAAGTTCTGCAAACGAAGAAGAAAATAAACATACTTTCACATTTTAAAAATATTAAAATAACCCTTATTTTTGTACTAAAATAATATAGAGTATTCTTGTCTCCACAACAACCATAGGATTGAGAAATCTCTGATTTAAAAATGTGTACCTTCACATCTTCACTATAAAGCAGCAGAAATATCGTTATCCCCGTTTTGGTAAGCGATGAATTGCAGCAGAGTGGCACTGAGTGATATCCTGAAGATCAAAGTGGAATTTAGTTCTCTTAATACCTTTGTGTGCCCCAAAATCTAATGCCAGGCTGAGCCTTTACAGTCGGTCTGTGGACAAACATTACTTACAGTAGCAAAAGCTAGCACGGGCAGACTAGGATTGCGTTCTTTTGTTAATTGCCACTGCTGTGGGTGATGTGGATTTCCAAGCCAACGTCCACAGTTGATACGTTTCTCTGATGCAAACTAGGCCAAAATCAGAGCTGAGCGCTCTACATAAGTACTCAAAGACACTCTAATCTGACATTCCCATCCCACCTCCCTGTGTAAGCTGAATCCGGGAAGCTCAATCAGGAAATGCATCTAATCATTTTGTTTGAGTTGAACCAGCTTCAGTACAGGTTCAGTAAGTAACAGATGCGTTATGAAGAAGCCAGGAGCAGTAGATGGGAGAAGCAAGACCTGCTCCTTTCAGTGGTTACATTTAGCTCAGTTCAGCTAGTGACAGAATTGCACCTTCAGTGTCTTATGCTTTAATCTGTTTAAAAGTGTTGAACTCACTACAGCCATTATTGGAGTGTTCTTAACCCAGTGCATTCTTTCCCATGCTTCTGTATCTTTTGACTTAGTTTTTAATATTAAAATCTTTTACAATGCACAGTTGTGCATTGTACGTATAGCTATGTGCCTATGCTATTTGATGTCTCTCCCTTTCAGGCTTGAAATATCCCCTCAAGAGGCTGCAAAAGCTCTGTAGTGATTCAAGCAAGATCTGAGCCTAATCTTAAACACAGATACACAGAATTAACACAGCAGTGCCGACGATGAAGGTACTGCTAACTGCAGCATTGCCAGCCTTTTGAAATATGCAAGTGCATCACATCTGTTGCAGCTGTTGTTTCAGCTTCTTAAAAATCAGAAGGCTGTATATAACTTATTCCTACTTAAGATGAACTTCTGATACATACAACTGCAGCATGCTTAAGGTAGTTTCAGTCTGGCTGGCTGAAAACTTCATCAAACTGCACTGGTACAGGCCTTGACATGAACCATGTAAGCCTGCATAGTGCTGGAAAGTCTTTGTAGAAATCTCTACTTTTGTGGCTTTTTGCTGTTAATATTTAGATTAAGTAGCTCAGGTTATGCCCACACCTGTAGCATCCATATTTCTGTCTCCCAATATTAACTGAACCCTGTTTAGAAATGGGAAGTCTTTAAGACAAAAAAATCAAATCTATTCACTGAAAATGAGCAGTGGATATGAGAGAGATTCCTTTTGTAACCATGTATATGACACCCTTCCCCACATCCTTTGAAGAACCGTAGAGGGTTAAACCTGAGAGCTCCTGAGAAATTGAAACTCTTGAAGAGTGCCAATGTAGATGTCTTAGAAAACCAGGAAAAACAGGACAAGTCACCAGCTTAGAATTTTGGAAACATGAGTACCATTTGGTTCTGTAACAGTTGCTTTTAGCACAAATTAGGATGAATAATTTTGTCTTCCATGCAGCAGATTCAGGCTCTTTAAAGAAATAAGCATGGTTAAGAAACCGCAGTACCACTAATAAGGATTTATTTCCTTCAGAACCATTTACTGTAGCTCAGGAAGCCTACACTAAGTACAAAGTCACATCCTTTGATGTGCACCAGCATAGCTTTTCTAATATGGCCCACACCTTACTGTTATGTAAAATTAGTGTTGAATTTCACATACATGAAAGCATCTGCAGTGGTTAGATGTTGCATGACCATAAGTTTTAGATATCTTTACAGGACAAGACAATCACAAAGCAGTAAGAATTAACCTGAAAAGTTCTCTTTTGTGGTTTTGAGATACCAATGTGAGAACAGAGCATAAAGCAGAACTTCGCTCATGAATGGAAAAGAGGATATAAAAGGCTTGCACAAACATAGCTCTGTCAGTCATTCAGTTCTATTGTGAAACTGATTGCCTGTAGATGAAATAGATGATTTCATCTCTGAGTTCTAAACTTGAAATTGGGTAGTGTATGATTCAGTTATGGCTGTAGGTGCAGGATCTAACTCATACCCTAATTAACTTTACCCAGTGTGGAGGAGATTATTCCTATTTCACGTATCGCTCCCACTCTGTAGCACATTAATCAGCACTGCTGCCTGTGTGGTTTACTATTAAATTGCCTTGCGATTGACCTTGTGTCAGGGCCCAGGCACTTCCTGGTTTTTAAATGCATCCTGCTGATTGTTGTTGATTTGAGAAGAGCCACTGATGGCTAGCTTAACTTCCAAGCGAGAAGTTCCCAAGCTGAGGCATTTCAAGGCTTGCAGCGTTTGTGTCCCTCATGCTAAGTCAGACTTTGTAATTTGGATTGTATGGCAAGATGCTGCCTCAGTGGTTCACTTCCACTGTTAATCCAAGAGTACTTAGCACTTTGTGATTATAACTCAAAATACATTGTTGCAAATTGCCACATATTTCTCTTAGAATTGAAGTTTTGATTCCTGCAGTTTGTTTAGCATTTGTCTCATACACTGACAGCACAAACCTCTTCTCCAGATCCATTCCGCATGTTAAAGCATCTCTGCAGTTTTCATTTCAGCGTACAAAGATGTGTTACAAACTTCATACTGCTTATTACAGAGAAGGTAGCAAATATTAGAAGAATTATTTCTTTTTCAGAGTGCAGATTACTCTTTAGGCCACAGATCCTTTAAAACCTCTTTGTGGTTTAGTAGCATATGAACTGTTGAAGATTCACGTGCTGTCTTGATTTCTAACAGTTCGCCTATATATTACTCCAGTTGTAACGTAGTGAAACAAGTGGCAGCAAACCCATGCAGCAACACATGCAAATAGATTTAAATAGGACTCTGCATGAATCCAGGGTGTTCTGCTCCTCCATAGGTTTGTGTAACATGAGCTCTGCCCTGGAACCTCAGACCTACGGGATATCCTGAAGTATTCAGGTAAGGAGCTAAGAAAAGTGGTTGCTGTCAGGGTACATTGTCTGAATCTCTTTCCGTCTAGGTTCTGTAGAATTTTTCCAGTTAAGATAATGCAATATTATTGACTACAGTTCTGTTTGCTAACACTTGACTGACTGTAAGTGGGCCCAGAGGACTCTAGGGCCTCCTGCACATTATGCTTGAAGGCTACACCTGAGCAGAAACAGAGTAGAAACAAGCACAGTACACACATGTGTGTGTCAAAGTTCTGAGGGACAGCCTCATGAAATATATCACTTGCTGGGGGTATTTAACAGAGAATTTGCTGAAAGAAGACTGAGGGGTAACTACTTGGAGATGATGGACAGAGAAGGTTGTTGTCAGAAGAGAGGAAGTGGCCAAGAGAAGCTGTAGTAAATGATAGGGTACTTCATATGACATAGAAGCAAACAACCACAGCATAATAGTAAGGTGCAGTACCAGCACACTGTGTATGTTGGCTAAAGCATTTAAGCAAGTTTGGCTGATAATCCCCAGAAGGGAGGCTGGTCAGTGATTGCCAAGCAATTTACCAAAGGCTACACTGTGATGTAACTGGAGACAAGGAATTGATACCTCACAGAGCTGGAAACTGAGAATTTACAGGAGAGGAAGTAGGCAAGCAATTACAAAAGAAAGCAAGTTCTTGGCACAAGGAGCAAGTGGAAGAGAATGCTTACATTGAGCTTTAAGATTCAAAATGCTTAATTTAAGGTATGGACCATTTACAAGCGGGGCCTTTTACACCACTGTCTATAGCAGGGAGTTATTAAAGGCCTTTCATTGTGATATAGGATGATGAAATATGAATAATATATAGGGTTGATCACTACTGTGCCCTGTTCTTGCAAAAATATGACAACCAGTTCTTGTGCGTTAACCATTCATAGCCCTTCCAGTTTTCAAGTAGGGTATCTCAAAAGCACTTCATAAAAAGAGGAAAGAATCAGTACATAAGGAAGCTGAGATAAACAGAAAACAAAGAACATGTCCAGTGTAGACAGTTCCCTTCTGCATTTCATAATTATCATGTGATGTTAATAGTTCAGAAGGTTGTCTCTTTGCATGTAAGATAAACATAAACATGTCCCAACTTTACACCAATGCTGCTATTTAGCAAGACCAAGCAGCATTCTGATTTTCAAGCTTTTGACTCATGAGAACAAAACCCTGCTTCTATGAAACTGGCCTCAAACTTGAAACTCAATCATTTAGGATTCCTGATTTTGAACACACAAAGAATATTCTAAACTTTAAGAAGAAAACTTCCAAAAATAATTCAAATATTGCCTCAGATTTAAGTTGCTCTCATGTATTTCTAAAACTAACTTTTTTGGGGTCTCATGCTCATATGTAAAGAAACACTCATAATTTTGCATTAACGCTTTGAATTCAGGTTAGGCTGGAGGACAGAAGAATAAATAAAATGACAGGGTGGGAAGGTCAAATCATGTTCTAAGAGAAGGGATTTCCTGCTAAAATTGCTTAAAATATCTTCAGCAACTTCATCCTTTTCAGTATCTCACACGAAGTTGATGAATCTTTTCTGAACTTAGAGCTGGCCAAAGAAAAGGTGCTCATTACCTTATGATCACAATTCAGGGAGAAAGAATAAAAACATCCAACATAGGAAAAAATTCACATGAGATTCAGAAGTTTTCAGTCTTATAAATCCTGTTTTAAAATGGAAATGCAAATACTTTAAAAAAACATTTGCAAATACTCAAGTCAAATCCCAGGTGAGTCAGGGGGTGTTGTGACAGAGTCTAAGACACTGGTGCTTTCCCCCCCCCATGATGTAGTTTAATTGCCTGATTCACCTTTCTGACTATAGGAGAGGCAATGAGTTTCCAGTGTGATGCAGTGATGTTTTTGTTTTAGTTACTGCCCATACGATCTCCTTCAAAATTTTCTTAAAAAATAAAATACTGGAGCTGTTGATGGATCTATGCAGCAAGTGCTGTTGAATCTCAGGTTTCTCGCTTCCTTCTAAGTTTGGCCTCTGAGAAGGAGGATGAGGAAGGGTGGGGCAGAGGTTTTGGGGCTGTGTCAGGGATGCGTGTGCAGTGAGAGGTGACTGCTCTTCAGCACCACTGCATGTACAGTTCAAACCTGCAACTCCAGATCCAGTGGTGAGGAATTCTGTCCTAACACACTTACTTTAAAATATCTACTTCATTTTTTTTCTTACCTTTATTTGTTAAGCAAAAGTCACCAGGTATCACATGCTATAAAAAGTAATACATGTTTTTTTTAAAAACAAAGTTTGCTTCCTGTGTTTGAGGTTTTGAAGTTTATCAGCTTTTGTTTTTCCTAACTCTCAACTTTCAGTCTTTGTGCGCATGTTACCGATAACTCAATTCTTCAGCTTTTACCGGTGCTTTTGCCTACATAATTTTCACAGAGTGAACAGGATTTGCCATTTAAAGACTTTGCATTCCCACATTCCTTGGGAGCTTACTTTGTCAGAGAGTCTATTTATTTGTTGCTTCTTCTAGTCACAGAAGTTACCAGAATGAAATGGTTATGTTTATGAAAGCAAGCATGCTTGTTCTCTACAAATATATCTTGCTTACAAACTCATGTTTGTAAGGTATCATGTCNTACTTTGTCAGAGAGTCTATTTATTTGTTGCTTCTTCTAGTCACAGAAGTTACCAGAATGAAATGGTTATGTTTATGAAAGCAAGCATGCTTGTTCTCTACAAATATATCTTGCTTACAAACTCATGTTTGTAAGGTATCATGTCAAGCAAAAGCATGGTTAATTGACATACCTTTAACAGTGGATGCTTGGAAGAGACAGATAAACT
>PPHD01005161.1:0-26919 GCA_002909625.1 Bambusicola thoracicus | reverse complement strand
AGCTGCCCAGAGAGGCTGTGGATGCCCCGTCCCTGGAGGTATTCAAGGCCAGGTTGGACGAGGCCCTGGGCAACCTGATCTAGTAAATGGGGTGGTTGGTGACCTTGCCCAGCACGGGGGTTGGAGATTCATGATCCTTGAGGTCCCTTCCAACCCAGGCCATGCTGTGATTCTGTGCTTCTTGGGCTGTTATCATAGAATCAGAGAATATCCTGACCTGAAAGGAACCCACATGAATCACTGAATCCAACTCCTGGCTCCACACAGGACTACATAAAAATTAAACTGTATGTCTGAAACCATCATTGAGACACCTCTTTATGACATTTTTTTTTTTGCTATTCAAGGCTCGATATGTAATGCTCTCTCAATTTATTTTTCATATCAAATATAGCAGGAGGTTATATTGTGAGTTGTTTGTTGTTTTTTTTTTTCTTTTTTTGCTGAGATACAGTTAATTTTCTTTGTAGAGGCTCACATGATGCTGTGTTTTGGATATTTGATGAGAGGTAGCTGTGTTTTAGTTGTTACAAAGCAGTGCTAGCATTGAGTCAGGGACCTTTCTGCTTCTCATACTGCCCTGCCAGAGAGGAGCTGGGTGGGCTCAAGGGGCTGGGAGTGGACAGAACCAGCACAGTGGACCCAACGTGACCAAAGGGATATTCCATGCCATATAACATCAGCAATAAAAGCTGAGGTAAAGGAGGAAGAAGGGCATGTGCAGAGTTATGGTGTTTTCTCTCCCAAGAAAGCACTATGCACAATAAGCCCTACTTTCCTTGAAGTGGCCTGTCCATGGGAAGTACTGAATGAATTCCTTGTTTTGCTTTACCGAATAAACTGTCTTCATCTCAACCCAACAGTTTTCATATTTTTTTCCTTTCTGTTTGTCTCTCATCCCACCTGTGGTGAGTACTGAGTGGCTGTGTGGCACTTAGGTGCCCGCCAGGGTTAAACCACAACACTTATAGATAAAATATGAAAAAATCTGGATGTGCTCCAGGCTTCCTGATGGCTCATTTATTTCTAGTAAGGCCATTTATTACCTCATCATTTAACACTGTAATAACTGTAGTGGCATTTCACCCCACATGAGAATTAGGAAAATAGTAGAAGGGCCTCTTCAGTCGCTTCTTCATTTTCTGCAGCATGTGAAGTTTCTGGTTTCAATTTGCAAGTAATTTGCACTGTACTGCCTTAAGGGAAGGCTGATAAAGAAGCTCTGGACAATATGGATGAAGATAAGCTGTTCATGCTTGTTCTTAGTTCCCCTAAAACAGAATTCCCCAGTTGGAGAGTAACAAAACAACTCATCCCAGAGTATGAGGTCAACTCCCACAGAGCATGAACTTGTTTCTCCTAGACTGTGTCCTTGGCAGATGGACAACCTGATGACATTAGGTCACGTCTTTGATTTTGAGAAGAACTTCATGCTGAGCAGCAGTTTGGTCTCACAGCAGATGCCACATGCTGTAGTCAGAAAGAACGGGATGCATTTCACTGAAGTTTACACAGCTGCATCTCAGGCATGGAAAGTTGCTCTGATTGAGACAAACAGGCAATACCTAGCTGCAGTATTGAATGGATTATGCTTACTGAGTGCCCCTTTTACCTGATGGATAGGAGTCTACATGTACAATTACATTAGTGCAAGAAAGAATCAATCCCAAATAAGCTTCTGTGCTCCCAAGTAGCTTTAGGGCACCCTCCCTCCCGATGTGATGTGCAAGGGACTACAAGTTGATTCATACCGTGCCCTGGAGCATGAACTTGTAGACCATATGAATAATGAGGCAGGACCAGAAGATGTGAAGCAACTGTAGAGTTATCAGGAGAGTATTCACAAAGTAGTATCCAAAGAAGGGCTGGAATATCTCCATGGAGTAGTAGTAGGTGTTATAGAGCACTCTGCAAGAGAGAAAGAATTGCACTGAAGGGCACTTGTGTTCTTAGCAGGGCTGTAAGCCCCCAAAAGCTCTTTGTCACAGAGGAAGTCTCAGGTCAGTCATTTCCTTCTTCCATGTAACATGTGAGTTCCCCACTGGAAATAAGCAGAGTAGAGCCAAAAGCCAAGGACTCTTCTGCAGTATATGTCAGGTCTTTATGACTCCTCTATGAACTCCAAAGCAGACCACCCTCGTTTACCCCAAGGCAGGTGCAACAGCCATATGGAACTGTAATCTACGCAGAGGTCAGAGACATGAGCTCAAGAATTGAAAAGCAAAGGCTGTAGCAAAAGATTCAGCCCACAGCTAAATTATCCTGCCTCTGAGAGGGCAGTTTTTCATTTTCCTTGACTGCAGCAGACTCACGTGTAGGGGAAAATGACCAGGCGGCTGATGAGGAAAACAGCTGAGAAGATCATAAAGAGGCGGTCACAAGTTTTTTTCCACTTCATGTAATTGAATATCTTAGTTGGCTGGAAGGAGAAAGAACAATAAAACAAAGCAGGCCAAGACACTGCATCTGCACATGCTCCAAGAGGCTAATGAGCCAGATATAATACAATCCACATTCAGGTAATCATCTCTCTTCTGTAGGGCACCTTAAGCTAGGTCAAGAGATCAGCAATGAGTTATCAGTGAAATAATGCTTGGCCCTTACTGTACTAGATCAAAAGACAGCACTTGGCTCAAGAGCATTGCTGCCAACTAGGTTTTGCCTGGCAAATAACTGTGGAGCTCACCTCTAGGAAGCAATCAGAAGCATCATGAATCACCATCACCAGTGTCCCAATCCGGATGTAATTGGCACAATATGAGAAACTGATCAGGAAGATGGTTGCAGCATGATGGACTATCTGCTCCTTGAAGTCCTGAAGAAAAAGGGGTCGGAGAGAATAAAACAGTGTACCTTCTGTCTTGGTTAGAGCATGTGTCCTGCAGGTAGCAATAAAATCTCTCAAAAAACCTCTCACTGTAATGTTTCAGAATACTAGAATCATAGAATCCTTGGATGTTTAAAGGTCACCTAGTCCATATTCCTGGCAGTGAACAGGGACATTCACAGCTACATCAGATTGCTCAGATCCTTGTCCAGCCTGATTCTGAGCGTCTCCAAGGACGGACATCCACCACATCTCTGGGCAACCTGTGCCAGTGCCTCGTCCTCCTCACTGTAAAAGACTTTTTCCTTATATCCAATCTAACTCTCCCCTCTTTTAGTCTGAAACCATTTCTCCTTGTTCTGTGACCATAGACTCAGCTAAAGAGTCTGTCCCCTTTCCTGTAGCTCCTCTTTAGATACTGAAAGGTTGCTCTCAGATCTCCTCAGAGCCCCTCCTTCTCCAGGCTGCACAGCCCCTGCTCTCAGCCTGTCCTCATAGGAGAGGTGTTCTGGCCCTGGGATCATTTTTGTGGCCCTCCTCTGCACATGCTCCAACAGCTCTGAGTCTCTCCTGTACTGAGGCCTCCCTATCTGCACACAGTGCTCCAGGTGAAATCTCACAGTACAGAGCAGAGGGGCAGGAGCACCTCCCTTGCCTGGCAGACCACACTGCTTTTGATGCAGCCCAGGGTATAGTTGGCTTTCTGGGCACATTGCTGGCTCATGCCCAGCTTCCCATTCACCTGTACCCCTAAGTACTTTTTGGCATGGCTGTGCTCTATCCATACATCCCCTGCTTGTTTTGGTAGTGGAGGTTGCCTTGACCTGGGTGCATGACCTTGCACTTAGCTTTGTTGAACCTCATGAGGTTCTCCTGCACCCACTGCTCAAGTCTGTCCAGGTCCCTCTGAATGGCATCCCAACCCTCTGGTGTGTCGATCATATCCCACGTGGTAGCTCACACCTTTCCATGCCAGGGATTGCATTCCTCAGAGGAAGGGGAAACGAGTGACTGGGAATGGAAATTCGTAGCAATGAGCAAGGCCACAGTGCCACAGAACATCAGACTGGCACTGTATGCACTGTACACTCTTGAAGAACACTCTCCCAAGCATTAAGCTTGCATTCCGTTTGTGCTTGACTCTTCCCTGGCGTTGTCACTCACCTTTCTCTTCACATCAAAGGGCAAGGTGAAGACCAGTGAGCAGTAGAAGGAGAGCTCCAGCATGTAGTACCAGAACAGAGAAGGCTGGAGAGGCTGCAACACCAAGGGAGAGAGAGTGATATACCCATCAGATAAAGCAGAGAGAGAGCTGGAAACGACAGCTCCTCCCTATGCAAAAAACAAACAAACAAAAAAACCCAACCCATCAGATCACCACCATGAAAAGATCCGGCTCCTGCAGCGTCAGGGAGACAAAAATCAACAGAACAACCTAGTCACTAAACAAGCATCAGCTGTGCTGAGGTAGAAGCAAACAGCAGGGGGATGCTCTACTTTGCCATACCATGGGGAACACTGGGGAAACGGGGAAGATGCAGAATGTCTTTTAGGTTCTCTTCAGCACCGTGTGAATCCCTGAGCTGTCACTGTGGAGCTTTACAAACTGTATATACTGTTTCACTGCGGTGGAGCAGACTAGGACCTGAATACATTTGCCTTTGAAAGCATTCAGGGAGATGCTTCAGATTTCTTGGACACTGCCACAGCAGTTTTTCAGTCTAATCAGGCGAAGGTACAGCGCTCCCATGCGTGAACAGGGAATCGTACAGTGTGAACACTCATCTACCTTCTTCTGAGTAATTTTTCTGGGGTTTTACATGTGGAAAACCAAAAGCAACTAGAACTAAAACTAAAAACTAAAAACCGATGCAATCAGCAAGATATGTGCTAATTAAGGAGTAATTTTTTTCTGTTGTGAGCTCTGGATCAGAAGGGATTTATTTTCCCAAAGACAGATCATTTGGGAGAATTGATGCTTCTTTTGCCCTCGTCTGTACCACAGAGCATGGTCTGTTTAGCAGAAATTATATTTAAAATATTCTTTGTCCCTGTTAGGACACAGGTATGTTCTTGACCCTTCCTACTCTTTTCCAGTGGAATGTTACTCACCCTGGTTTTGGTCTTTTCTATTTATTACAGCTGTTAGGAAGTGTTTTGTTATGATGCCTTAAATTTTTCTGGAAAATACATGTACTGCAAATGTACATAAGAGGAAATAAGGATCTGTAGAGTCCTACTCCAACACCGCCTGTTTGCACAAATTCACCCTTACAATTTCTGCCTTTGGGTGACAAAAGATGTTCGGAGGCTTGGCCTGAAAGACAGTACCTCATTCTTCACTCATATGCTCCATCATTGCTCCTGTGCTTAAACCTACGCACTGTATTTCTCTCTACAGGTTGGTAAATCTCAATGTACATTCAATTGTTCTAACACTGACCGCCAGACCAAGCAGCCCTGAAGCACAGGCAGGCTTCACTTTGTCTTGCTGCTGGGATCAAATAGTCCTCCAACCTTTCCTTCAATTAATGAAGTACTTATTTCTCACCCAGGATGTTCTCGCACTGTAAAACTGTGCACGGGAGCTCCCTGCATGATACCAGTGGAAATTATTATCCTGCCAGAAACACTTTGCAGCCTTTGGATTGCAATGAGCAAATAACGAAAGGGATCAAAGTCTACCAAGTCAACGGGAGCCTTTTTGTCTCCTTCACTGAGCTCTGAATTGCACTGTCAGAGCTCTGAGCATACCAACAGACTGCAAAGGATTCCTCTGAGGGGGTTTAGCTGCCTGTGATCAAGGTCAGTTCTCACATGGCACATCTGTTTCACCTCAAATCACAAGTCCTGTGAATGAGCTGTGTGAGAAAGAGCAGTCAGTAACTCATGGGGGCCCTCATCCCTCCGCTCAGGAATGTGTTTCAGTTCCAGCCTTTGTTGTCAGTTCTCACTTGAACTATGTTATAGGTATGCTGTGTGTGCTGATGTACCTCACTGTCCTGGATTCACACACTTGACTTTGGACCTCTCTTCTACCTGCAGACTTGCCTGGTGACCTGAACACTTGGCTGATCCCAGCTGTATCTGCTCTTGTGCTTTTCTTTTGTCACTGACTGCTGCTGTCAACCTTCTCTCCCAGTTGGTCTCCCTTGTAGGGCAACACGCTCCTTTTCATATCTGACATAATAGGCAGATTTCATCTGCTCACAAAAAAGTAACTTAACTGAAGATACTGAACCACTTTTCACAGAATTGCAGAATGGCTGAGGTTGGCCCATCCTGAGGCCATCTGCACCAACCCCTGCTCAAGCAGGGCCACCCAGAGCAAAGCAGCACCATGTTCAGTTTAGAGCTCTCTGGGCAGAGGGTTCCAGCACTCAGTCACTTACACAGGGGAAAGTGCTCCCTTTTCCCTTTGCTCTTCTTAGCTCTGGCATGAGCTCAGACTCCTCTAGTTTTGCCACAACACTCTGAAAATATTTCCCAGGAGATGATGAAGGCTGTGGGATTCATGTAGCTTGCAAAGGCTTTGTCAGCTCTGTGGTGACCAATGATTCTTGCCTCTCACTGACTAGGACACAGTCCTGTAGTAATCCAAAAATGGTTCACTCTTGGAGAAGGAATGAAATGATACCCAAGTGTCTCATTGATTGATTCGTAATGCTAATCAAGCCTGTATATAAGAAGGCTGCTGCTGTTCAACAGTCACAAAAACATATAGAGGAAAGGTGGAACAGTCAATGGTTCATGTGGTCAGTGGGTGAAGCCCCATCCTAACTCTTGTCAAGTTATGAAGTATGAATAGCTGGGGAGGCAGATGGACAGGAATATATTTGGTTTTTAAGGTTATCCCTTAGCAGGTAAGAGATGCATACTCTCCAGCCCTCTGGACAGCTTCTCACAGCACTGCTGTGGAAAAAAAAAAACAAACCACAGAATATACAATGTAGAACTGTAAAATAACAGCCTCCAAAATTAATGGAAATGATGCTGTATTGCTACTGGCCATAGTGCCAGTTCCTCTGCAAAACAAGCTCATGGGGAGCACTGTGGACACGACTCTTTAGTGTAGTGGAAGGAGTACATCTCTCTGAGATGTACATCTCTCCTCTGCTCTACATGCTCTCCACTGAAGTTTTCTCCTCCTTTGGCGAAGTGTCCTAAGCCTCAGTCTCCTCTATAAACTGAACAAGGAGCATCCTTATTTTCCATTTCTTTGCTCACCTGGTCCAAAGTTTCACTTTCCCTTTCCTTCTCTAAGTCTCCTTCTCCTATACTGACTCCTCCTCTATAGTGTTTAGATTAAGACACATATTAAGATGTTATCTATTGGCAAGGATCTGGTTTTGAATTCTTAATGCTCACCAGTCTGAATTTTATTCAGTGCTCTCTCTTTTATCTGCAATATAATCTGATGTTGAAAAGATATATAAAGACAATACACTATTTATAACAGTAATTTTTACTCCTGGATGACTCACCTGTTGTGGGTATCCTGTCCAGCACTCTCTATGGTCCCAAAGCCAAGGCTTCTGGAAAGAAAATGCAACATGAATGGGAGGATGCCAGAGAAAGTCTTTTCTTATCAGCCACCTGAATCTTGTTGGCTATCACAGATTTTCTGCATGTTATTACAAACAGAGCTGTTAAGCTGTTAAGTTGTTAAGTACTGCAAAAAGGCCAAACACCCCTGTCAGGAACATGTTTTTTCCTTCAAATGGCAAGGGTCATGCTGCAGGCTGCTAAGTAAAGAACCTCTGAAAAGATACTGCTTTGATTACACTTCCAAGAAAACTAGTTTAGAACTTGTAGTTTGACGAGGCTTTAACCTAGGTTTGAAGGGGGAAAGGGGTGACAGCAAGCCTGCCCACGACAAGGTGTGGGATGGCATAGCTCAGTTAGCGGGACAAGGTGCTAGTGGGGGTCCTCAACCTGCTGCATCTTATGATGATGAAGGCAACAAAGAGACTCAAGGTAAAAACTTCAAAGGAATTAAGGAGTTATCCCCCAAGGTGACAAGACCAGCTGCCCAGCTGAACTGCCTCTACACCAATGCATGCAGCTTGGGAAACAAAATAGGAGGAGTTGGAAGCCATTGTGCCACTGGAAAACCTTTATGATGTTGTCACTGAAACCAGTGGGATGATTCCCACGACTGGAATGTGGCCACTGACAGCTACAAGCTGTTCAGAAGGGACAGGCAAGGAAGGAGGGTAGGACGCACTGACCCCTATATATAGGAAGGAATAGAGTGTGAAAGAGCTGTCCCTGAAGAATGGCCACAAGCAAGTCAATAGCCTTTGGGTGAGAGTTAGAGACTGAGGCAACAAAGGGAGCCTTGTGGTTGGTGTCTACTACAGGCTGCCTGACCAAGTGAAGCCTGTTGATGAAGCCTCCAGCTACAGGAGGCATTGTTGTTGCAGGCTCTCGTCCTGCTGGGGGACCTCAACCACCTGGACATCTGTTGGAAAAGTAGCACAGCGAGCTGTAGGCAATCCAGGAGGCTCCTGGAATGCATCAAGGACAACTTCCTGTGCCACGTAACAGACAGCCCTATCAGGGGGTATGCAATGCTGGACCTATTGCTCACCACTGTGAGTGAACTGATTGGTGACATCAGAACTGGAGGCTGCCTGGGCTGCAGTGACCTTCCAATGGTGGAATTCTCACTCTTGACTGATATCGGACAAAGAATAAAATCAGGAAATGTAATTTTAGGAATGCCAAATTCTAGCTCTTCAGGGAGTTAGTCAACAAACCCCTTGAGAATCAGTCCTTGAGGACAAGGAAGTGGAGCAGAGCTGGCAGATCTTTAGGGAAGCCTTAGGGCACAAGAGCTCTTCATGCCTGGGTGGAGGATGTCAGGAAAGGAATGCAAGAGACCAGCTGGGACCTGCTGGTCACACTGAAGAGCAAGAAGAAAATGCACAGGCAGTGAAGCAGGGACAGGTAATCTGGGAGGAGTATAAGGATGTTGCTGGGCTGTGTGAGGATGGAGTCAGGAATGCCCAACTGGATCTGGACTTAGCAATGTGACAGAAGAACAAGAAAGGCTCCTGAAGGTACATCAACCAGAAAAGGAAAGGCCGGGAGGGCATACCCCCCAGAGAGCAACACAGGCAGGTTGCTAACAACAGACAAGAAGAAGAAGGCTGAGGTATTCAACAACTCTTTTGCCTCAGTCTTTACTGGTGACTGCTCTACACACAGCGGATGGATTGGAAGGTGGGAACTGGGGGAGCAGTGCCGCTCCCACTGCATGTGTCGATGAGGTTCACAACCTGAGGAACCTGAACATCCGTACCTCTATGCAGAAGAGAAGGAGGAAGTACTGCAAATTGGGGGCAGTGGTAAATAGGAGTAGATACAGCCTCCTTCTGGGTGGGAGTGGGATTTACAGCAAATACAGTTAAGTAACCAGAGATATGTGATGAAAAATCAGAGATGTTGAAATAAACACCCTGAAACAACTGTGACGCAGAAAGGAACCTCACATCTCTGAATTCCATCATTCCTATACCAACAGCAAACAAATATTTTTTTCTGGTAATCTTCTGTGAGATAAAGTTCTACTGCTACTTGCTAATACACTAACTCATGTGGTAGAGGTTTGTGCAGCCAGCTGAAAGCTAATACCATAGAATTTTAACTTCAAATTTTGTTGTTTTTCTTTTTCTAGACAAACAAGAATGTTTCACAGAAACTTTTGTGTGTGTGTGCGGAAACTGGAAGATGTCTAATGAATGAAGAAAAGATTTTCATGAAAAGTGCAGGTAGTCTCATTCCTAGAATGGGCAGGTGACACGCAGAACAGGATTTTGTCCCTTCTGTCACCACTGGGATCTTGAGCTATGCTGAGCAGATCATTCATCCCAAACTTTCATAACTGGCTTCACAGAACAGCCTTCTATTTTGATGTAAAGAACCACAAAACAGTGTAGCTGGGATTTAGACACCTCCATTCTTGTGCTAACTCATCCTGCAACCCACATACTCAATGGCTACCTCACATTCTGCTTTGAAAGTTGCTAAGTTTCACAGTTCTTCTGTTGTTATAATGAGCAACTCCAGCATAGTCTGTGCCCACTGTCTTAGGATCTGGAGATTTCTCATTCCTTAACACTCCAGAAGGTCTCAGGGGAGAACACTTTTGTAAAACTCACTGAGGAAACTGGGTTCAGCACAAGAGACAGGGGAAATTTTATCCCACAGCCAGAGGAGGACAGGTGCCCCTTGTCCCAGCACAGTGACCACAGCTCAGGGTGAGAGTGTGTGGCATGAGTTCTACTACCTCTTCTGCCACAGTGATTCTAACTCATACCATGTAAGTCTCAGCCTTCTCTTGTTGAGACTACTCTATCCGTATCAAGAGGAATCATTATTTATCAAATCAGAGAAAAGGCAGACACATGAACTTCACCTCACCTCTTGGCTAAGGAAGAGAAAATACATACACAAATTTTTTGAACTGCAGCCCATCCTTGAAAAGAAATCAGAGTATTGAACCAGTGTTGGACACAATACATGAACAAGCCCTGCAGCTTCTGTCCCAGTTAAATGTTCCATCTCCCATACTGTATAAACCTATTTTTACAAATGTATTTTTACAGCTGTAAACACTGTCTCACAATCGTAGTGATCTACTGTTGTGTAAGAGGAGGATGAAATCTCCTGGTTTTGCCTTAGAGTTCTTAAGGTAAGCATGGTTCCTTATTCTGGTGAGCTCGAAAGTGTGCTGTGCAGAGGACACATCTGATGGGAAAATCTCTGTAAGGTTTGAAAGCACAGGTTTGGCACCAAAATCTGCCATTCTTGAGGCACTCCCCAGATAGGGCAGCAGGTGGCAATGCTTGTATACTCACATTGTACAGTACAGCCAGCCCAGTGAAGAAAGAAACGATGTAAAACGTAAACCTCCAGCTACAAAGAAAGAAAGATGTCAGTAACCCATTAACCACAAAGGTACAATTCTGTGTATCAATCCCACTCATTCAGAGAATGATACCATTAAAGCAAACAAAAACATCAAAATGTTCAAGGTTTGTCTAGACTCTTAACAGATTCTGTATATTGTTAGCACATTCAACAGATGCCACAAAGGCTGCTGAAATCACTCAGAAGATGATCTAGGTGATTATCATTTCCCAGATAACGTGGAAATGGCCCAGATAATCATCCCAACCCTTCCCAGCCCAATCAGACACATGTGTAGAACTCCAACAGTGCCGGTATCTCCTCCTTAGGCTTTTGAACATTAGGTATGCTAAATTCATTATCACATAAAGCAAATGACTGCTGTTATGTTCAGTCTTAGTGAGAGCTGCTAATGACTTACCCACATTAAACCCACAGAGAAGTACATATTAAGTATGTATAAAACAGAAGTCCAGTGGAAAGAGGTGTGTCATGCTGCATATTTACACATACAGTAAGGAATGAGGGAAGTTTTATCCCAGCAGAACAAACGAGCAGCTAATAGACTAAACACAGAAAATCTGCAAAGGCGTAAAACTGCCTACAACAGCTCTTAAATTACCAAATATTTCTGTAACAAATTGAAAGCAGCTTTGTGTTCTGAACGACTCCATTTGTCAATGAAATACCCAGGACTCCAAGAAAGACGTAAGCTACTATTTCATGTTGGAAGGGTGTACTTTCTGTAGACTGCAAACAGCAACAGAGGGCAGCCAGAAACACATTATCGTCAGTGGGCTGAGTTAGAAACCTATTTACTGTTTAGTGTTTACTGGTACTATTTACTGTAAGGCAGCTGAGCACAGGGAGAGCTTGGATTTCATCTTGATAGAAGTAGATTAAGCATGTTTGCTTTACAACTCTTTGTCCACAGCTCAGTAAATCTTTCTAACTGTAATGATCTGGAATGGTATAAATAAATAATGTGCACCCTTTTTGTTGTTTTCTCCATTAGGGGGTTTAGGTAGGAGTTTTGAATTAGAGGTTGAATATTAAATGGATTGTGATCAGCCCAGCGGTGATGCCTACCCTACAGATGCACTTTTAGTCAGACAAATGTCACTGCAGGTAATTATTTTCTCCTTCATCTCTGTGGCCTTCCTGGAAGAACCTCTTTCTCCACAAGTGAAGCAGAGCAGGCACTCAGCAGTTTGGCATTTCATCCAGGCTCAGGAGAGTTCTCCCCCTTTGTGGAAAGCTGAGCCAAAGCTAACATTTCTAAGAGGGCTAATCTCTAAAGTTTTACCACAACATTCTTGGCATTCCTCTAAACACAATTCCGTATTCTCCCACCATGGGAGTTCATTTCTTCTCCCACCAAACCCCAACATACAGGAACTTACGTAGAACCAATTGCTGAGTGATGGTCTACCATATACTATTACAGAGCATAACCTCTCAGATCTTAGCATCTGTAACAACCTCAGGCTGAGATTTTCATAGCCTCTGCTCAAGCATGAGGACCAAGTGGGGTCCCCAGAAGGAATCACAAAGACACAGACTGGGGGAATAGCTGGGGCATGCTCATGGGGGTACGGGCATCAGTGTAGAACAGTTTCCTAAAGAGTTTTACAGTCTTTGATTTTTTGCTGTAAAATGGCCTTGATGATAATTCATCTAGATTCTGGCAAGGAGGCAATCCCAGCCTAGAAAGCCTGTCTAGGCATGGGGACAAGGAGGACCGTCATGGAGCTCTAAGAGTTGCACAGCTTCTGACCTCAGCTGTGCAACATGGGCCAGGTCACCAGAGCCTCCAAGGGCAGCAAGCATGTAAGCGTGAACATGTAAGCGTGAAGCCAGCTCAAGTCTACTGGGGCTATTGCTCCAGTACAACTTCAATCTGCATTAGTTGAAGTAACTAAAAAGCGAGGCATCCAATGATAGTCCTCTTTTGCCAGACCTGCTTGTGTCTCCTAGGAAAAGCTTTCATATAGGCTCTCTTTCCTGACATTATACAAGAGTTCTACTTTTTGGCTTTCAGGGAAGCTGAAAGTCAGCTGCCAACACAATACAGTCTAGCCCAGTGTCTGTGACTTTTGAAAGCAGTACTGTGGAGAACAGTTGCAGAAAAGATACAGCAGAAGGTATCAGCTTGCAGTGAAGGAAATGGGAGGGAAACAGAGAGGCAATGGTAGGCTGCTCTGGAGTCACAGAAGCAGCAGCAAAGCAGCAGGAAGCAGTAGAAAGAAAAACAATATTGAATTTCTCAGATACTATTGTGCTTCAAAGCAGAGTGTCAGTCTTGCAAAATCAAAAACAGGCATCCTATAAGGCATGAAGTGAAATACGAGTAAAAGAAAGGAGTCTTGGGGATGAAATAAAGGGGAGAAGCAAGGCATGACTCAGGAACAGGGAAGCAGCAGCAGAGCCACAGAAGAATCAGGTGGGGCAGGGAAGGCTCAGGAAGCTCTCTATGGATGAATGCAGGCAGGCTGGAGGCAGCAAGACGCCTGCCAAGCTCAGAGCCAGCGAGAAGCCCCTACAGCTCACAGCTTGTCTCCTCACCAGGCCTCGCAGAACTTCTTCGACAGGCTCGGTCGGTCGGTGTTCCTCCGGCGCCGGAACCACCTCTCCACTTTTCTCACTGGCAGGTCACACTGCTTGGCTAAACTGATCAGCTCACCCTGGAAAACAGGTGAGGAAGTGGGGTTCAGATTCAGGTTTGAAGGTCAGAAGGCTCCGGGGCCGTCTGGTCTAGGCCACCACAGAACATCACCGGAGGTTCCTGGCAAGCCCAGGTCTGTTCAAGCTAAGGCATCTTTCAGCAAGCTGAATTCAGCAATCCATTCCTAGCATTGAGATTTCAGGTAACAGAAAATCTTTCACTTCCGCTTGCAAGCAACCAGTTATTAATGCTAAATGTTAAAACCTTACATTTTATTTTTTATGTCAAAGTCTTAGGTTTAGAGTTTCAAACTGTGGTCTCTTCTCCTCACAGCTGTTTCTTCTTCAATTACTCCATTTGTCTTTAGGGCCCAAGTCCCTTAAATCTGTCACTCCAATAAAGTTTTACTGAAGCTTAAATAATTTTTGAAGTTCTACACTGGATTTTGTCAAGTCTTTCAGCATTCTTATGCAATATCAGGGAATAACATGACCAACATAATGAGCAACATCATTTTCCTACCAGTTCTTCTCCTTTTGTGGTGAATTCAATAGATTACTCACAGAAACACTACAATTACCTTCCTTTTTGCCCTTGGGCTCCCAAAGAGCTTGCTGTGTGACACAGAAGAAGTTCATCATTTTCTATATTCCTTCTGGAAGTGTCATGAAGGATAGTTTAGTAAAGCAATCGGTTTTCATCGAATGTGTTCACCTTAAAGGTCTCACATGACAGTGCTTTACATACCCCAAGAGCGCTGCAAAGATCTGCGTCCATTACCACTTTCAGATATATTTCTTTCTATTTTCACCTAGTGACTTCTGTTCTTGGGGTCAAGTCACACAGATGACTGTGATTTCAATTCTCCAATTCAGTTCAATTCAATTCTCCATGAGGTGATATCCCTCTCAAGGTGAGGGCTGCTGAGAACAGCAAAATTACATCTTATAAAAGCTGCCTCATAAGCAGGATTCTGAGAGCTCACGGGAGGGAGAGGAAGCCAAAAGACTGGCTGAGATACAAGTGGTGAATTAGAGAGTAAGGCATTGACCAGTTGCAGAGTTTTGCTCTGTGTCACACTGATATCAGAAGTCTCACAGCCAGGATACATTCTGATATTCCAGATTTTCTAGGACAAAAGTGCAGATTTCTGCTCCTTCAGTGCACTGGGGGTGCAGTGACAGCTGTGTAGAAAGTCTGCCTGCAGAGACAGGCCTTGAGTTAGATCTCTGCAACAGGAGTAGTTCTACTGAGAAATGTGTAAATTTCTCAGACAGGCATGAAGAAGGTCAGGGACCATGGCAAGTGCTCCTGAGAACATTCCTTCCCATTGCTAGGGAAAGAGGCTGGCTGTACAACCCAGATGAATGCCTGCATTCTTACTTTAGCCTCTGTTCTTTTACTTTTAAGCTGCTGCTGAATGTCCTGGGGCTCCATATGCCCCACTGCCACATGAAACATGCTGTAACAACCTTGACAAGGCATTAGCTTGTTTGCACGAGGGCTGTCCAGTGGGACTGGAATCCCTACTCCTTGGTAGAGGCTATTAGCTTTTGCTTCAAGGCCAAGACAGCCTGCAAAAAGGAGATGAGAGGTAATGCTGCATTAGGCTTACACAGCAAGGTTCTGTTAGCAGGGGTGGCCTCTGTGAGCAGAGCCCAGCAGCTGCCCCATGTCAGATCGGATCCAGTTCCAGCTGCTCCAAAAGCAACCTGCCACTACCAGAGCTCAGCTGTGAGCGATGCTCATTACACACACTGAAGAAAGGGAAAAACTGCTGTTACTGAAAGAGAGGAGAGAGGAACAGAGAGGAGCAGCTCTGCAGCCAATGAGGCAAGTGCAGAATGAGAGCAGGAGGAGCTCCAGATGTGGAGTAGAAGATCCCTGCAGCCCAGGAGAGGCCCATGGTGGAGCACACTGTCCCCCTGCAGCCTATAGGCACTGTGCGGAGCAGATCTCCACATGCAGCCAAGGAGGAGCCTATGGTGCAGCAGAGGATGTGTCCTGGAGGAGGCTGCAGTCCATGGAACCCAGCAGGAGCAGCTCTGGGCTGGAGCTGCTACCCGTGGAGATCAGCTTGCAGTGCAGCAGGAGGGCTGGGGCCCCACATTGGAGCAGTGCTTGGAAAGCTACAACCTGTGGAAGGCGACACAGGGTCAATTCAGGAAGGATGGTATCCATGGGAGGGACCAATGTGGAGTGGGGGCAGAGAGTGACCAAGGAGGAGTGGTACAGGCAAAGCATCGTGGACTAACCACAGCCCCATTCCCTGTCCCCCTGTGCTGCGTGGGGGGAGGAGGTAGAGGAGTGTTTATTTGTGGAAAGGTGTTTTAGTTTGCTTTTGGTTCTCTCTGCTCTGTCCCGTTAGTAATAGGCAATAAAATACATTAATCTCTCTATGCTGACTCTGTTTTGCTTGTGACTGTAATTAGTGAGTGCTCTCCCTGTCTTTATCTCAGCCCTCGAGCCCTTTTCTGCCTCATTTTCTCCTCTCATTCTTCTGATGAGGGAGATTGAGACAGTGGTGTGGGGAACTTTTGCTAGCCATCAATTTGAAATTTGAAATCAATTTGAAATTGAAAGTGATTCCCTTACCTACAACAGAGTTACATCCAGAGACTTCACTGACAAGTTAATTTGCAGTTCTGCCAATGCTTTTTTTTCTTCAGCAGCAGACATTATAACTCCAAATTATCCTGCCAAGATCTTTAAGATCACTCTTTTTCTCTTTCATGGGAAAACTATCTACCGTGTGTGCTTGCAGTATTCTGATGGCCCTTGTTGTGTCTCTGATGAGAGAGATTTTAACTGGCTTCCCGAAAGACCGATCAAAAAACCTGTGGATTGTAGAGGAACACAATGATCTGCCTCCCAGAACTAAAGCAATCATTGCAATCCACATGTGCTAAGCTGCAAGGATTCACAACAGGGGAAGTCAGTTCAAGTGAGCTGATATGTGAATGATTTGCTAATACACGAAGAAAAACCATGTACAAGGCAAACGAGGAAACAGGAGTTTGGAGAAAAGTTTCCTGTCCAAACAAGTCTGAGATTCGATTTTTTTGAGTGCTGTCTCTGGAAAGCTGTTATCCTCACATGTTCAGAAGCAGAACTGATTACTTAGAGGATTTGCAGGATGATCCTTGCGGTTGGCTGGTGTCAGGAGGCCAATGCTACGGTGCTTCCTTATGGTCTGTTGAGTGTCCAAATGCAAGATCCAAGTATGATTTCATTTAGGTAAATAGATGGGGCTAAATCTGGAGGAAAGCAAAGGAAAAAAGGACTCACCTCTTTAGGGTTCTTGCAATTCACAGTGTAGAATGTTTCCAGAATGGAGATGGGCTGAGCTTTAGGTCTCAGCTTGTCCTTCACACCCAGCTTGGCACTGAGAGGCAGGGCTATGGCTCTGCAAGAGGAAAGATAAAGATTCAACCCAAAACGGAACAGTGATTTCTAATACCAACATACTGTAAAACATTGTGCAGTACGTAACAGTTTCTTCCTACAGTTGCCTCCTACAATTCTGAGTCACAGCACAAGTATCATGTCAATCAGGTGAGGAAGACAAGTATAAAACCTTGCAGCAGAAACAGTGAGACTTATATTCTATAGGCCTGAGCTCTGCTCAACACTGAATGAGTTTAGAAATGCTACATCCTGCTTTGTCAGTGCTTGCATAGACAGATGTCATCCCTGACATTGGTTTTTGGCTTACCTGAATCTTATGCAGAGTGCCACACCGATGGTAAGACCTAAAGCTAGGTGACAGTGGGGTCCCACAGGGACATCTGGGTCCCATCCCAGGTGGACATCTGGGTGACACTGTGGACACAGGGTTCCCATAAGGACATCTGGGTGACATTGGGGTCATATAGATGACCCTGGGGACATCGTGGCCGCATCCCACGTGGGCATCTGAGTAACACTGGGAACATCTGGGCGACATTCAGGACATCTTGGTCCCATCCCACACAGACATGTGATCTAATCTAGGTGCTCCTGCTCCGGCAGGGAGATTGGACTAGATGATCTCTGGAGGTCCCTTCCAATCCCCAATATCCTGTGATTCTGTGAAATGCTGTTCAGTTTTGATGTTGTACATAAAAGAGCACACACTTGAACTAAGGACTTGGCTTAGGATCAAGAGGGAGACTATAAGGCATGCAGTATTAATGGAAGAGAAACTTCCTGATGAAACAGGAGGCCACTTGGTCTTTACTGGAAAAACGTTCCTCAGTTTTTCCTATGGCAAGCCAAGCTGTGGGAAAATAAAGGCACAGCAACTTGATACTTAACCACAAGGACTTAGTTAACTACAAGGACTTGGCCTAGCTGCGCACCTTCACTCTTTCAAGGTGAAACAATGCAAAGAAAAATACCTGTATAATTAGGAAAAAGTACAAAGAGATGACAAAACTTCCAGTGCTCAACAACTCAACATCTGCACTACAAACCCTCTTCTATTCCTCGGCAATAGGAAATAACGTTATCAGTTGTGTGAAGCATCCCATCAGAGTCCATGGCTCTGTTTGTGTAAGTATTCCCTGACCTGATCCTCTTCTACCAAGGGTAGAACATGTGTCTGAACATGAAATATGTAAAATGTCTGGAAAACCTTATTTCCACATCTTGGAGATTTTTTATTTGGCTCAAAGTGCTTAAGGCTTCCTTGAATGCTTACGGAGTTATCAACTGTAAATCAGTGTTTATGAACTGATGAATACACAGCAAGTATTGAGATGCAGGCTTGCCCTGCCTGGCCAGCCTTACTTCTGTTCAGGCAGCTCCTCTGGTCAGTTATCCCAAACGATTCAGACACAAAACAAGAATTATTCTTTTCCACAGCAGCAAATAAGCTGTGGAACATCCACTGTGCAGGTATTTTAAAAATGTTTTGCTTAAAAACAGCATGTGATTTGCTGGTTGCCTGCGGTTGCCTCCTTTAGCTATATGGACTATACTCCATATGTTCATGCACTCAGGGACTGTTACAGATCAAATATCCTATCAAGGGGTTCTTCTGGAGGTTTTCTTTTCAAGAACCTGTATCATCACTTAGTAAACAGGTATCAGAAGCAATTTTCTGAAGAGCCCACCTACGTATAGAATTTCGCAGCTTCTATTACATCAAGTCATAAAACACAAAATGGTTTGCACATTTAGCTTCTTTGTGCAGCAGTTGATTTCAAGCATTCTTTGCATGGCCAGCTCTGAATCTCAGTTGCTGTTTTTCACCTTCTCTTTACCTTTCCAAGTAGGTTGATTCATGCTCCTCTGAAAACAAAGATGTAATCAGTTTCTGTTGTTTAAGAAGAATCTTACTGCAACTTCCTGTCAGTCCACATGGAAACAGACTGCTCTGAAACTTTCCCGACAGATTAAAGGGAAAGAGAACGTTTCTGCTGGGTGTCAGAGCAGTCAACGAGTTTGAATAGCTATCTAAATTATCCCGACCAACTCCTTACTTTTGCTTAACACCTATTTTCTCTGATACTTTGTCATGGTCACAGTATAAAATCTCACTGTAACAAAAACAAGCCAGTTGCAGCTGAAGAAGACAGGGTGTGAGTAACTGAAGTTCCAATTACTTTGCTGTTGAGGTACTGAATTTAACCGTGAATTATAGGACCAATCCTACTTTTATGAACATCATTGGGAAATCAAGCCCTGAAATTCCTCCAAAGGAATGTTTGTACATGTTGGATGTATGCTCTGACTCACTTTTTAGTTGAATCTTGTTCCAAGCACAACCCTAAGAGAACGATGACTGTACTGATTTCAACATCACAGATGGATAGCATCAGTTGCAGGGGACCATTTCATCAATGGAATTTTAACAGCTTTCTGAAATACGGAAGAAGAAAGCCTGAAGACTATATTGGACAGATGTCCATAGCTACGTAAGGCAAGATGCAATCAGTGACATGACTCAACTCAAACCTACTTCCTCTTCAGTCAGGTTGAGGTGAAGATAGCTTCTCCAAGGTTTACAAAAGAAAGTTCACATTAAGGCATTTTATTCATAACCACCAGTGAGCAAACTGTCTTGTGCAAAACCTGCTGATGCTGAAACTAAATTGATCAATAATTAAGGGGCATAAATCCATAATCCCTCACCTGCAAAGGCTTCCAGAGCTAGTATGAAACAAAATATTTTAGCTTTTGTGAGTTTATTTTCCACAAATGCTACAGAATTTCTAAGGGTGTCACTCTGCCAATATCTTCCAGCACGAAGAACCAGCAACTGTGGTAACTTCTACTCTTGGAATTGCACAGTCTCTTGAAGCCTCACACACTGCATTGGCTCTCTGTGCTCCTGACATCTCTTCTCTATGGTTCCAAGAGAATTCTATCAAGAAGCTATCATCACCGCTATATTGCACAGAACAGTTTACACCTTTGCACCAAAAAAAAAACCCAACACATCCAGAGCACCTAAGAGGAAAATGTTTTCAGGTACTTTTCAATTTCTGATTAATAACAAAAATCTTTGTGGAAACTGAATTGCAGATATACACATTTTAAAATAAGCTATTTGAAAAGGGTCTTCTCGTCCATCTTTTTTCCTGAGTTCGTATGTTTTCTGCAGATCAACAATATTCCTTTCTTACAATGCACAAAGCACAGGTAATAAACTGCCACAACCCTCCTAGAGAAGAGACATAACCATTCTGACTGAACCAGGAGTCTGTTTAAAGAGTCATTAAAAACAGTCCTGATTTAAGACATATTCCTAATGCTCCTTTATCTCCCATTAATAACTCCTTGCCACGACCTCTCCACATCTTCCACACAGCTATCATCATGGAAATTTCTGCATTAGCTACATTTGAAAAAGATGAAGTGAAATAAAATTTATTATTTTTCTTGTTAATAATCCTGATTCACAGCTCTGCTCCCATGAGAAATGCATCAGTTCACATCAACAGGCCGTTCCTCTTTTATAGAAATAGAAATTACTCAAAATTTACTTACTTGGAAGAAGAGTTATATTCAGTGGGCTACTGTTGTTCACCTTTCATTGGCAATACGCTCAGTTACATCTGAATAAACTACATGGATGGTAAGCTATCTCAACAACCAGCCTCCTCCAACCCTACAGACCTGAGGAATGCCAGAGGCAGGCAGCTGGAGGAAGGAACTGGAGCAAAACTAAAATAAAGCTATTTTTCTCCCATTCTTTCCTGCACCTGGGGAGTCTGAATGAAAGTAAATCAATGAATTAGAAGGAGGCAACAGGTACGCTCATGGTGAAGACTTTCTTCACAATATGGGGCATTTTGGTGTATTTTCTATCCTATGACTCAGAAGATATAAGACAGTAACAGCCAACAGAATATCGTGACTTGAGGAGGGTGTTTTGGAACAATCACGCTAAGTCTTTCTGCTTTATACCATTCCACTTGGAGGAAAATGCTCGAATATTGATCGAGCCAGCGAGAGTTAAGAATTCCCAGGTAAATTCTGTCTACTGTACTAAACAAGTGTACGTTAACTTCATTAGAATAATAAATTTGCAAAACTCTTAGAATGACAGCTAGGTAATATAAATACACATCTGGATAGGAATCAGAGTTCTACTGTTATTTCTGCATATTTGTTAAGGATTTGTTTCATTTGTGAGTAAGACTGTGTTTAAGATTTCTTCATTTACTCCCTAGCTCTATAAAATAACACGTTGGTCCTAAGCCCTCATACAAAATGTAGGCCAATAAAATTTGTCCTAAATATCTTTAGAGCTTGCAAAGCCTGTTCTTCTTTCACTATTGCACAAGAGGATAGAGGCTTTTTTTTTTTTTTTTTTTTTTTTTTGCTTTATCACGTGCATCAGCAGGAAAGCTCCCTTCTTCAAAGGAAAACTAGATGCCAAATCCTCCTCCTCCCACCCCAAGGCTTTGTTGAGAAGAAGGAATGTTACAAGGACTCAGGAAGTGAACTATTTCAGCTCCCTCTGCAACACCACGGCTAAAGTCAATGTCAAGTCACAAACATGGAGCACTTTATTGTGCCTTCTGTTCTTGGAAGCTGCTATTAATTCACTGCTCCATGTGGTTACCACAGAAAGACAGAGAAATCAGCAGATTTATGGATCTTGGCACCTGAAGAAAGCATTAGGGTATGCAAAGCAAGGAGAACAGTTCTTGTCATTTGCATTAACAATCTGTCCTTAAATTGTCTGCATGCAGCTTGACTCCCAAACAGAGCAGGTCCCATGCTAAGACAATAATTTTTGTGTTACAACTGCAATTTCTGCCTGAGATAATCTTTCAGGATTCCCAAGCTAGAAACCTTCTTGAGGCTGTCTCTCCCTTCCCTCTGAGCTTCAGCTGCCTTTCTGTTCACTCAGCACAACTGGGCTGAGCTGTGCTATGACAGTGAGCTGCAAGTCTCCTAAGACTTCATCCTGAGTTCAGCCAGAGGAGACTGCTAGTAACAAACTTAGCTGCATGTTGTCTCACACTGCAGTCAGCAGCTGCTGCACAAACAGGCAGAGAAATTCTAGGGCAAACATTAAGAGTGGGAGGGAGCAAACTTCTCCCTGAACAACAAAAAATCTCATAAGGCTTGTTTTAAGAGCTCTCACTGCTCTTACTGCTCAGAACACGGCACTTCTCTGCCTGTAGTAATAAGATACATTATCTGTAAACCATTGTTCGTGTGTAGGGACATACTCCAACTATTGCTCTCCATGTATAAAAATATCACAGCATCAGTGCAGGAATCACAGACATTATGGGACTGGAAAAGATAAACCACAGTGCAATCCAAAACACCTTCTGCTACAGAATCACAGAATTGTAGGGGTTGGGAGGGACCTCCGCTGACCATTGAGTCCAGGTGGGTTTTGAATATCTCCAGAGAGGGAGACTCCATCACCTCTGGGCAGGTTGTTCCACGGCTGTCACCCTCACAGTACAGAAGCTTTTCCTCGTGTTTGTATAGAATTTCCTATGCTCCATGTTGTGCTCATTGCCCCTTGTATTGAATCATTTTTGGAAGGTCAAGCACAGAGCAGCTGCTTAACTGAAAGAAGAACTCCCTGTACTTACTACATATTCTTCATCATTAGGGCCCAAAGGCTCTTTACTCACATAATGTGATGCACAAATGCACAAACATTTTCTAGGAATACACAAACCAATACTTGCATGACAATCTGGCAGAGGAAGAAGCAGAGCAAGCTATTTCCACATGAAAAATGATAGGAAGAACACAACTATCTTGGCTGAACAGTTCAGTTGAACACGGAGAGGGAGAGATGAAGCCATGGCTTCATGCAGGCCAGAAACAATAAAGAAATTTGTACAGAACTCTTGAGGCAGAACCTGTCCTTAGGGGCACTGACACTCAATTCATAGCCATTAAACCTCACAGCAGGCATAAAAAGTGCAAAAGAGGTAAAAACCAGGAACCATCCACACAGATTCTACATGGAGAACAGGCGCAGGAATCACCATCCTTGTAGTTCAGTGCAATGAAAAAGGGTGAGCTGTGATCTTGATGGATGGTTTTCTGCAGATAAACCAATCCCAGGGGCCAGGTTAGAAGGTTAGACAACACCCCAGCGGTCCTCAGGGGTTCAGTGCACTCTGGCAGAGCAGCTACTGATACCCCCTTAGCAAGGAGATGCCATGGCCTTTCTGCTAGATTGTCTAAACTCCAGTAAAATGTAAGAAAGTTCTGCTTTGATTTGTGCATTTGAAAATCAAGCCAACTCAAAGCACAGGACCACAGAAAGTGAATACGCAGTCCTAGTTCCCTATATTTCTTCCCCATATAGCTCAGGAATCACACCATAAAACTAATACTGTAGGTTTCCCGTTCCCCACATCTGTTGCATTATACAAGCTGGTTACAGCTGGGATGAAATAGGCAGCAGCTGAATGAGCTAGCACGTCTTGGAGTGTGAAACTGCATTTAAATGAAGCATTAGTTAAACAGCACTTTGCTGCAGCATTTACCTTGAATTCTGCAGTCTACATTAATTACTATTGGTTTTTTAGCATCAGTGTAAATTGTTGCTGCAAGGAGAACAAAATCGTTCAGAATCATAGGAACAAGTGAGAGGGAAGGCAGAAGCTGCTTTTCAGCTTGAAGAGAAGTCTTCTCTTTCTCACGTGCCCAATTCATGCTTCCAGGCACTGATAACAACAGTGGTGACAAACAACTACTGTGCCCAGCAGCAGCCAAGAACTGGAAGACAAGTCTCAATCAGCTGGATTCTCTGTCTGATGAAGAATGAGGCTCAGTACTCAAATTCCTTCCTTAAGAAGAGAAGGGCATGTTCACCTAGCAGCAATGGGGATGGGGTCATCCATATCCCCATGCGCCCCATGAGCTCATGTAGAAATCCAGAGCTCTGGGCTGTACAATGGTCTATTGCTTTATACTCTGATATAAAGAGGACATTGCACTCATCTTGATTGTACCTGAGCGCGTCTTAGCAGATACTGCATTCATTTGACCTTTATCCTTTTATCCTTTTCCCAAAGTGAATGATTGGTGCTACGTTTTCTTTATGGTTTTAATTCAAATATTAAACCTTGGTGTAATAATACAATCAATGGCATGGTTTGCATTTGAAGAGACTGGACTGGAAAATTTCTAATGGGCTTTGTTTCTACAGAAATTTACAACACAACCTTCACACATAAATACAACCACATGCATCAGCACTCTTTCTGTACATGTACTTACAGCGAGGTTGTCAAAGCTAAAGAAGTTGGATGTCTTATGAAGCCAAGTTGATCAGAAGTAAATCAGAAAGCTGAACTAGAAGCTAACCAGAAGCTTTCCAGCTAGTAGGGCTGGAGATGGCTCAAGAGGACGCAAGAATTTCAGGAACCAGAACTTCAGGTCTCCTGCACTGGGATCACTGCTGATTTTTAATTGCAGGCGAGTAGGATATGACCTAATTACTGATCTGGACTTCACTATGATGCACTTGTTGGTGCCCAGTGTTGATGGAGCATGAACTTACAACAAGATCTGAGAGGAAATCTCTAAGCCATTGTAGCTGCAGCTAAGGAAGCCATTGCAGCCAAACAAGATGAACGCGTCATTTCCAACAGAATGCAAACTAATGTTCAGAATGTTTGAACTTCCTGGGGACATTTAACCACCATCTGCCAAGATGTGAACTGAGAGATCTGTCTTACAGTTTTTCTGTTTGAAACGTCATTTAACCTTTCATTAAACTCACTTTTCAGCTTATATGACATCAGTTCCACCCCGTATGAATCTGTCACAAAGATACACGAAGGAATCAAAAAAAAATTTTTTTTAATTGAGAGAAATGGTAATTTAGAGAATAAAATGGGAGCTCGGAGCAGAAGGCTGAAGGAAATGTGAAGGAGACCTGAGCTAAGTACTGCACACCTATACACACCATCACATCTTCAGGCTTTCAGAAATGCCAGAGGATGCCAGATCCCAGGTTCCAGCTAAGCTGAGAGATGATGCATATCACTTAACATTTTACTCTGCATCCTGAAGTGAAAGGAGCAGGAAAATCACTTGTGAGAATTTCTTTAATTTTAAATGAGACTTGGTTGGTTAATTGGATAAGCATTAATAATCTGTAGGATACAGTCTCCCAATCACTGGACTCTGGGATAAGGAGCCCTGGGGCTTTCAGAAGGCCACAATCTGGGGGCAATTTCCATGTCAAACTTGTGGCTGAAGCACAGGGGCAGCCTAAGGAAGGACAGTACAGACACAAAGAGCTCCACAGCTGAAATTTCCTTTTCTTTTCCTCTTCTGCGAATTATAAGATTTTATAATTCAAAATGCAGTATCTCTGACTCATATTCAGTGGCTTACAGTGCATCACTCTCAAGAACAGAAGAAAGGCTTTTTATTCCGGACTCCAGAAACCTTCAGTTTGCTGTTCTTAATAAGAGAATCAGTAGGCACAGAGCAAAATGAGCAAAGGTACACAGCACCACAGAGAGCTCTGACCATAGTGCAAGTCTATGCTAACCTAATGGCTGTATGTATAACAAACTAACTTTTTTAGCAGGTTTGACTCCCTCACTGCATTCAGAACAGCAAAGCATTAACACTCTCACTTACTTCAGGACTCCTCTATAATTAGACTTTCTAGAAATCAGCAGCCATGACACCGAGTGAGGAGATATTCCTTTTTCTTTCTTTTTTTTTTCAAATGCAGCGTTCAGAAAGCTCTTTTTTTCAGGGCTGAGCCATAAGAGTAGTCCTCACAAGATGTACTTTAATCACTCCGTGCTACTTGATTTACAAGAATATCAGAGGTGTCAGTCCAGCTACTGATTTCTAACAGGAGATGACACAAGCAACTGAACACTCCATTTCAGGAAAAACAACAAAAAAACCCCCAACAAAAACTAAAAGTTAAAATAATAGTAATTAAAAGATATCTTGAAAGAAATAATTTTGAATGTGTATTTTGTAAATTGAGATAGTTTGTCCAGGATCGGTTTTCAAGCACCCCACCTGTATTAAACTCATCAAAGAGAAGCACAGCTATCTTTTCCCCATGCCTCTTTGAAATCCTGCTCCACAATTCTAACTCTTTTGCTTTCCTGTGCTTTTTGAAGACTTGAAGCAAGTTTTCAAGGAATGCCATAACCAAGGGATAAAATACCCCAAACCAATCACTCTCAATCACAGAACCATAGGGGCTGGAAGGGACCTCTGGAGATCTGCCAGACCAACCCCTTGCTAAAGCAGGTTCCCTACAGCAGGAACACAATAAAGCATCCAGGAGATTCTTGAGTGCCTCCAGATGGAACTCAAAAACTGCTCTGGTACAACTTGTGGCCATTTCCTCCGGTCTTGTTTGTTGCCTGGGAGAAGAGGCATCATCACAACCTCCCTTCAGGAAGTTGTACAGTGCAATGAATGCACCTCTGAGCCTCCTCTTCTCCAGACTGAACAATCCCAGCTCCCTCAGCCTCTCCTCATAAGACTTGTGCTCCAGGCCCCTCACCAGTTTCATTGCCCTTCTCTGGACACACTCCAGGGCGTCAATCATAGAACCATAGAATCACAAGGTTGGAAATGACCTGCAAGATCATCTAGTCCAACCGCCTTCCCATTCCTATTAGTACTACAAGCTACTAAACCATATCTCGTAGCTCCTCATCCAGGCACCTCTTAAACACTGCCAGGGACAGCGACTCCACCACCTCCCTGGGCAGGCCATTCCAGTGCCTGACCACCCTCTGAGAGAAAAAGTTTCTCCTCATGTCCAACCTAAACCTCCCCCGATACAACTTCTGGCCATTTCCTCAGGTCCTATTATGGTCTTATTATTTGCCTGGTAGAAGAGGCCAGACCCTTTTTCATCACAGCCTCCCATCAGGAAGTTGTAAAGTGCAATGAGGTCTCCCCAGAGCCTCCTTTTCTCCAGACTAAACAATCCCAGCTCCCTCAGCTGCTCCTCATAAGGCCTGTGCTCCAGTCCCCTCACCAGTTTCGTTGCCCTTCTCTGGACTCGTTCCAGGGCCTCAATGTCTTTCTTGTAGTG
>PPHD01005160.1:13358-26920 GCA_002909625.1 Bambusicola thoracicus | reverse complement strand
AAAAAAAAAACAAACAAACAAAAAAACCACCAGAATTTAATAGTTCACATCATGGGCAAGCCATTTCTGAGTGTCATAGAAAAAACAGTGATAAAAATTCCAAAGGAACTCAGCTGAATGTCAGACTCAGCATGTAGTCGATAAGGCTCGGTTATTCAGTACTGACACAGCATGGCAAAGCTAGGAAGACATTGCTCATTTCAACTTCTATTGGCAAGGTTGGGTACTTGACAACTCAATCAACAAAGGATGAAAATGGAAAAAGATATCTCAATCACTATCTTCTGATGAGAAAGATATTCAGAATTATACCTTTGTTCCGTCCTTAAAATAGAACGCTGTAGGATAAGGATTAAAGAAACCTTAAAACCACAGTGTGGTGCTCTAAGACACAGGTCATTATACAGTGGTGTCAGCAACAACAATGAGCATGCTCTCTTCCTTGGAGGAATTTTGTCACTTCAGACACCTCTCTTTCCTGTCTTCTTCATAATCTTTCTATGATTATTCTCCTCCTGCATATTTCTCAGCCTACCTTAGACTACCAAAAACCCACCTGGAGAGCATGTTTTCCATGTGGTAAGCAACCCTTCTCTTCAGCAGTGATTTTCTCATTCAGCATTTCCTCCATGAATTCTTTCAGTGTCAGGTTCCTACCCACCTCTATGGCTGAAGATAACTATCATCCTGCTATTCAAATCAATTCAAGTAGTCGCATACCCTTTTTGCCCCATTTTCTCAAAATTTAGCTTTAGTTGGTTAGGGCAGGGAAATAAAAACATGCAAGTACAAGTGTGCCCTTTCCCTTTCCAATCTAGCTGAGATACTTCAGTAGCAAACTTATGTGCACAACTTCTCCCCATTGAAATATCCTTCTGGAAGCAAATTACACCCACATACACTGAATTATTTTTATTTCTGCTTAAATAGGTAGGACCCATTACTGGGTCCTTGCTCAGTTTCTCAGATGGTGCAGACCATCATCCAATCAAATCCTATTAGAGTGAATAGAAAGCTGGAGTCCCCCAGACTGCCAGCTTTCAGTACAGAAACAGTGAGAGTTATTGCCAGAGGAGGAAAATTTGTAGGCTATCATGGAGGAGATGTTTTAAAAGACTTGCTATTTTAGAAAGCTTGGTCCAATCTAGTTTGAAGTTGCTAGTTCATAGTGAGAGAGCCACATAGGTCTCCACCATACAATTTTCCTATAATTCTTTCTAGGTTGCCTAACAGCACAATATACGCTCGCCATATTTATATACCCAGACTTAAAATTCTCACTAGCTATCAACTGACAACTGTCTCAAAGCCCCTCTTATCTATACTTAGCCACAGTCTGATGGCTGAAAGAGGCTTCAGGCTGTCCTATGTGATAAATCATTACTGGACATGAATTTGTCTTTGCTTTTCCATTATACACCATACTGTCTTCTTGTTCCTACTTATTTTAAATTCTATATGCACCACTTACTTAAACAGACATGCTTGAAATTTATACTTAGTGCAATCCAAGCTGCTAATTTTTGTGCTTCTTTTTATCTCAGGACCATAGTCTAGCCAATCCTAATGCACTGATGATCATATTGGAAAGCTATCAATTCTGCCATTCCAGGTTTTATGTGGGAAGAAATTCAACTAACAGAGGTGTTATTAATCACATATTGTTATTTTTATTTGTACCATTATGCAGCAGTTACTACTCCTTTGGACTCATATAAGAAAAGGCCGCATGCTTCATATGATAACTGCAATGCCCTAGGGGAAAAAATGGCAGAGTTAAGGGTGCTTTAATGTTTTCTTGGCATTCTTTTAGCATATTCAGACCCCCAAGCATTATTTTCTAATCAAATGTAACACCCCAGAACATGAGAGTGTTTGTGCTTTCCTTCTATCGGTAAATGCACAAACTGAGAACATTCACGTCCTGTTTTCAAATAGGTATGCATTAGTGTGAAATAAGAGCTGATCATCCTGCTGTACTGTGAAGCTATCAAAAGCCGATGAAGTATTTTTTGGTCATCTACAAAGATGACATGCTCTGGAACTGTGCGCATTAAATAAATCTAATCATGACACTTTAATAAAATGTGTTAAAAGAATATATTTAAGGCCAAAGTCTGGAAGCAACACAGAACATGTTCCAACAATAAAGCTCCAACACCTGGATGTTAACCTCTTCAATGCCCTATGGACATATGGCTTCAGTTCAGAAAAGGCACCTGTAGTTCTCTGTGAATGTCTGCCATGCATCCTCATATTGCAGAGAAGTTAAATATGACACATTTAGCAAGTAGGGAAGCACAGTAACTTCAAATGTGCAGAGTTTACTAGTGCTACAAGTTCAGTGAGCCAGTAGAGAGTAAAAAAAATTGTTCATTCGCAGCTTGCTTGATTAGAGAACGGGTTGGATTCAGCTTGCTCATGTCCTTTGTTATTCACTGTTCTCAAATACTCATGTGAGCAAAGCTATGTTCCTACAAACATCCACAAACAGCAGATTTGGGTGCTTGCCATATGAATATATTCAGAAAACAAAGCCTGTTTTCTGATAAAATGACATTCATTTTGGAAGAAAGCAGTAGCTTGCAAAGAACAGACCATCAATATGGAAACAGATATAATACCACATGACTGGTCACAGCACTCAGCTAGCAAATCCTAACTACTGAATGATCAACTAAATGCTTCTGCTTTAGATTGTCCAAGACCTAATTGAGCTGTCTGCAGATGAGGAGCATGCAGAAAGCTATGTTCTTTCCTGTGCTGATCTCAAGGAAGGGAATTCTGCAAAATGCTCTTGAACCAGACAGGGGTTCAGCCAGTGGAATCCTGGATTGCTTTACAGAAAAATAAAATAGTCCCCATGAGTCTAAATTACTTTGACAGAGCTTATTTTAATTGTATGGATGCCATGCCACAAACACATACAAATTCTGGGGTTTAAAAATATGGGGGTACAGGATTAAGTGTTTATACAGCTACAGATTTTTTCCTATCTTACTCAGTGCTAGAGAGAACAGAAATTTAGTAAGCGAATATGCATTTAAAAATCCCACACAAAATGCTAAGGAATATTTTATTGTGCTTTTTCTCTGCCAGTATCACAAAGTAATTACACAAATGCTTAGTGAATTTCTCTGCCCTGCTGCTTTTCAGAAAGCAGTGTTACAATTTACCAACAACAATTAACATCCTTAAATTTGTTTAATTCTGTTTGTGAGTAAAAGATGACAAGAGGCTATTTTTTTCAGTCTTTTATAGACCAATGTTTTCTTCTCTGCTTCAGATAGACTGCTGTAGCTTTAAGTACAATATAGATATTAATATTCTAAAAAAAAAATGCAATGCCTTGTTTGCAATCAATGCATATTCCCCTTTTGTGTAAGAATAACAGATGTTGATAGAAATAGCCATTGGGTTTGCAAAGAACCCATTTCATGTGTCAGAATAGTTGTGCCTCTTCTAGATGAAATGTCAAAAGCAGGCAGATATCTCAGTGTGAAATGACCTTAAGAAAAACCCGACCTCGCCAAAGATGACCTTTTTCCAGCAAGAAACATTAAAATTACAACCATATTGATGCTTCAGCTTCAAAAACAATATGTATTTTTTTTTTCTTTCTTTTTTTTTCTTTTTTGTATTTTTCTGTCTTGGCATCCTACGTATTTTAAATAAAGATATACAGTAGTCCACTTTTTGCTATTTCTTGAGATGATTTATGGTCATGGATTTGTTTTTGAAGTGCATATATACATACAAGGGCATAAATAACAATATTTTTATAAATATAGATATAGATACGGACACATACATAAATAGAACGATATACATTCACAGAAGATCAAACAAAACCATCCTGATTTCTAAAGGGGCCTTACATTTTCTGTGTTCATATTACATTAGTAGAATGTATTACTTCCTGTAATTGAACTTAATCTTTTCACGGAATCTTTTTATTTATTTATTTATTTATTTTCTTTTTTTGAATTTTTAACAAATCTCCATGGCTTTTCTTTCTTCAAGGAAAATGTTTGTCTCATCAACGTGCTATTCAAACTGAAGTGTCCAAGGTTCTTTAAAAGAAACGTTGGAGAAGTATTCACATATAATAGTGTATGTACATATATGTGCAGTGGCTGACTGGTGGCATATAGTTTCTCCTTTAAACTATGAAAACAAAATGCAAAACCCCAAAAGATCCTTTGTAAAGGACAGAAGATGTACCATTCCTCTTTTTTGTGAGTGATGTGGAATCTCAGTCTCAGCTTCTGTTCTAAAGTTCACAGTGATTTGAAATTAAACGCAAAAGTTCCTATACACTTGAGATCTTCCAAAAGACGCCAGATGTTCTGGAAATTTTCAACTGTATACAGGATGATTAATGAAGTACACAGGGGTTTTGGAGGTCAACAGTGTTGAAAGTTTATCCTGTCTGCCCACATAAACCAAACGTTTTCAGAGCCAATTCTTTGCTGATCTGTACCTATGACTCACTCATTCCCTATACCCAAACTAAGCTCTGTCCCTCCAGATACTGTTCCCACCTCACTAGAAGATGCTTAATTATCTGACTGAAGTAGTGCAGGGCACCCAACTTATTCTCTCAAAAGCTCTATTGGGAAAAGACAAACAGATATTTTGAGAGATGATTATAGAAAGATCTTCCTCCATTTCCTATCATCTCTTGACAGAGATGTGGAAGAATTGAAATTGTTTCAACATCTCTCTAGTTAGGTAGAGTTTATTGCATTTATTTCTAATTTTTCTGCCATCTCCAGCCCATTTCAAACAAATACAACACTTTGAAACAACAGAATAGATCTCTTTTGAAATAATTAAACCAAATGATTTGCACATCTTCAAATTAAGCTTATTTTTCTCAAATTAACCTTTGAGCAGGCACAGCAACCCACAGATATTCTTTTGCTGGGTTTACCTTGGGGTCTCATCATATCCCACATTAGGTATTGAGAAACCGCCAGTAACAGCTAAGCTTGAATTTCTCAATTTAATCCATGTCAACTTTGGTTGCTTTCATTCCTCTTAGTCCTTTAACCTGCTACAGTATCATTTCTCTTTCTGTATGGGACAAAATGTCTCAGAAAATGTGTACTTTAAGACTGTTCCTCTTCATCCTTGAAGGTCTTCATGGTACTCATCTATTTGATTCTTGCAGACACACTCAGCATACTGTTTTAGATTGGGACTGCTTTTAATAAATAATCAAATCAGCACATCAGAGTACTTTGTTGCAAAGTGTTTGTTACTAGGGCCTTTTGGTGAATAATCCAACCCAGATTATTTCAAAGCAGAAGGTTCTATCTTTTGGACAGGACAGAACAGGTGAGACCTAAGTAGCCAGGGGCAGCTGTCTTGGAGAGAAAGAAGATAGGAAACAGCTATGGCAAGAGGCCTGTGGCTACAGTACCATCAGAATATTTTTTTTCTTTTTTTTCTTTTTTTCTTTTTGGCCTAGTATTATCTCCCTTACTGGTTTTTGTTCGGTTGTTTGTTTGTTTGTATAAAAAGAGTGAGTATTCAAAGGAATGTCAAGAAGACAATGAGACAGTTCTGTTGCAAACTTAGTGTACTAAAATCACATGGTACAAGTACATATGGCTCAGTCTACACTCATCAGCTCCTCACTACCTCTAGCTGACCACTCACTTCCCTACTAGTCTTGTCATTACTTACTTATATGCCAACAACGTAGGTGATGGCCTGATCTGCTTAGGCTGTTCAGGAAGCATTTCTGCTTATAAAGGATGCCTTTTCAGCCCCAATAAAGCCCTGCACTTCTCTGCCTAGCCATAGTTTTTTTCTCACCACTTTACTTTGTTTTTGTTCTCAATGATACACAAACCATCTGTGCCTCTAACACAATGTTCTTGAATAGCCTCCAGGCTGTTTCTGTGGTTTTAAAGTTTTTTTACTTTGCCCTTCAGCCTGCTGTTAACCATTTTCCTCATAGTTTTAAAATCTGCCCTTTTAAAGTTTGTCACTTTGTTATTCCTGAGGGGAATTGCCTTCTATTATGATACAAAGCCTAATTGCCCAATGATTGTTTTTATCCAGTGGAGTTCAGTTTTGTAGAACTAGAAAGCCCTGGAACTTCAGGTACTTAAACTAAGCCCATACTGGGGGCTCAGTCTAGTTTGAGGAAGAGTGCATCTGAATTTCCATGGACTTTATGACCACTCAGCAGTTCACAGAAAATGCCCACTTGCTACCAGTAGCAAGAGTTTGCCTTTTGTATCAACCCCTGTATTTCAGTACTGTGACTAGACTAAAGGAAAAAGAATGATCTAATGATTACAATACAGCCCAGAACATGGAGGCTGAAGTTCAGTTTCTTATCCTGCCAAATCTTTTGGTGGCCTTGAGCAAGCAAACACTTTGTGGGTTACTTATCAGTATGACACCACTTACTTGAGCAAGATGACTCCTGGAGGGAACTCTAAGGGTCTCTGTTGACTTCATTCCTCATTGTCATGTGTCCTCTGAAAGTAGCCTCAGTTTGCCAATAACATCCACCTTCTCTCAGTAAGCAACATTTAGAGCTTACCATGTGGGGCTATTGGAAGCACTGCACTCATTCAATCTGCTGTTTGCTCACTGTCAGCCTCATAGCAACAGGGCAAAAGCAAAACACATAGCTGGAGGTTGTCAGACCAGACCCAAAATCTGGGCATACTGGAAAGTGTGTATTCAAATACAGAGCTTTCCAGCCCTTTTCCTTTAGGATAGCCCTGAACTGGCTTGGGAACCAAGGTGGCTATGGAGGCTGCTTGATGCAGGGCAGCACAAAAACAGCCTCTACTATGGAATGGGTGCAATGGCAATTTCCTGACTAGGGAGTATGAGTTCTCTCAGGGACCAGCAATCATAAAATCCCTGTTGATAGAGGTTTAAGCTGGAGTGCTGCCCTACAAATTCCCTTAGCTTAGGTATTCAAAAAATGGACAATAGGAACATATACATATGTGTACATAGTAGTTACCAACATAAATAAATACTTACAAATCAGACTTAGGAAAAACAGATCCTGCTAGTTCTTTTTTTTTTTTTGTTTTTTTTTTTTTTTTCTTTTTTTTCCCAGCAGTAATTAGCATTAAGATTCAAGGTGTAAATTGGAGGAAGCTGGTTTGTATAAGCCGCTAGAATATCCTCAGCAGGCACAGATATATGAAGAGAAACGCAGGTATGCCCAGTTGAGAACCACAGAACACACATAAAATTGACCACTATCATGTGACAAAGCATGAACTATGTCCTCAAAAGCATAGGTTGTGCCTGGGATAAGGCAGAAAACACCTGCATTTTAACAGCTATCTTAAGCAAAAGACAAGACAGAGATAGAAATGGAGAAAGAAGGTGACATGAGGAGGTGACATAGAAACACTCAGAACACACCAAATACATACTTAGAGCACCACTGCATTATTTTTATTATATTGTACTGTTTTCCTACAATTTTGTATGTTAATGCTTCCTTAGTTTGAGATTTTTAACCTGTTCTGCTCAGTTATATTCACCCTGAAATCTTGAGTGTCTCTGATTTCTTTAATGTCCATTTCCTTGAGACACAAACTTCTCCAGTCTGCAGCAAAGGATGATTTCATACAATTGATTTATATTTTCCCACCCTGACTCTGCAGTCAGTTATACAGACCTCTTTGGCCAAGCTCTCTCATTTTCAGTTTTAAGGTGCTGATCCTAATGCAAAGACAATTTTATATTTTTATTTTATAGCTAATAGCTAAGACATTATGAACTCCTTTTAGGTGAAACTTTGAGGACCTCTGTTCTCCATTCTGAGGCTCAGGTGATACTGATATGACCTTGGGTAAATTATTTAACCTCTCTAGATTCTGCATTGGATTTTTTTATTGCCAGGATAACTCAGAAGGTGTTCCAGTGAAATCTGTGGGATTTCAGCATCAAGAAAGAAACTTCAATGGAAAAAACTTGTTACCCTGTATTCTGTTTTTCATCTCTGTGTCATTATTATTTACTTCAATATTTAATTTGTTTATAAAACATTGAAATTCTCCTGTGAAAGGTACTCTACGGGCATAAATTATTCTATAGCTTACTACTTCTGGAAAATCACTTTTCTGCCCTTTATTGTTTCCTAACAGTAATGCCCTGGAAAGCCAGCACAATTCAAAACAGTGTCCTAATATCTTCTTACTGCCAGTAGCAGAGAGTTTCCTTAAAGGCAGTGCTCAGACAGAGGTTAGAATGAGAGCAAGGCACACAATACTGAACTGTTCAGTACTCTGTGCATCATGACATGATGGAGTGACAACATCTTCATGATTTCATAAATGTGGTGAACTAAATAACTAGTTGGACTTTGATAACAAGAGCAAAAGTAGTGGTTTCTTTGCCTAGTTTTGAACAATTAAATTTAATCAGATTGGCTCAGAGTTCAGTGACATTCATATTAACCAATAGGCAGGTAGGATTAGATGTGATTACTAGAGGAAGAAAGGCTACGTTAAACTTTTGGTGATGATCATGGGATAACAAGCTGGTCTGGTGGACATGGTCAGCCATAAAGATAAATGAGGTAGGAACTTGAATTCCTGTTTTCTTTTCAGGAAATGTAGACAGTCTTTCAATTATATGAAACTAAAAGTAAAAAAAAAAAAAAAAAAAAAAGAACAGGAATAGGGAACTCAGAAGATTTAATTTAGTATCTCAAACGAAGCAACTGAAAGACCCTGTGGCTCTGAAATCATAAAGTGAATACTTGGGAGCTGAGTTTTATTTTTTTTCCTAAAGATACCTAAATTATATCCAAGGAAAGCCAAGATACATTAAAAAAAAAAAAAATCTGAACAGCAGCCTTTCAAATTTATTCACACTAATGAGCTAGTCTAAATTTTGAGAATACTAATTCACAGAAGCTGGTTGTGTGGTGGGAGAAACACAACAAGGTTGTCACAGCCTGTGAACAAAGTGAATTGGTTATATGACTGACAGTAAAGATTTCTTTTAACATCAGTAAAAGGAGGCTGAAGTGACAGGTAAGAGGACAGATGCAGAATTCTGCAGCACTCTGAGAGTTTGTGTACTATCACTAAGGGACAAGTTGACTTGATACCAACTTAATAGGCTCAGCAGGGGCTAATGGCAAAGGGATGGAGACTGTAAGTGGGTGTAATAGGGCACCTATACTATTTCAACGTAAGCATGAAAACTATCTAGCTGGTTTTGGCTGAGGAAATTAATCACATTACCTTTAAAGTCAAGCTTGTCTTTTAATCTAGGACCTGCTCAGTGTACAGTATTTCAGAGGAAACATGCACATAATTTTAGTCACTTTTACTCATCTTAGAAATGAATTTACTATCATCACCAGGCAGCTTAAATTCAACATCATTTCTGAGAAAATGAAATACTGGAGCAAAACTATAAATGGGAATCTTAAAACCAAAGCGGCATAAGCAGACATGCAGCATTTAAGATGCTGCATAATCTGCTAGAAAGGATGCTTGCATAAGAAAAGGTGAAGCTTTCTCTCTTTTCTTGTGCATGGCAGGTCCAGTCTGTAATGAGCCTCTAAGACTGTGTAGGCTACTAAACTCAGCACCAGATAAATTAAGATAAGAGATGTCTTGCCATCAGAAATAATTCTACAGTGGGAAAAAATCCTGCTGTGCTGAAAGTTGACCTCTTGGACAAACACGCTGTAATAAAAAGTGCTATTTGCTACGAGCGTATTGGGAGTTTTAAATCATCAAACTAAAGTACCCCAGGCTCTGACAGTAAAATTTTCATTCAAAGAAGGGCTCAGCTTCACAACACAATAAATTATATATGACTAGGACATATAAAACATTTAAAGATATACAGAAATTCACTGTATTTGTGTTCAGTAGATGAGTTCAGCTCTTAAAGTACTTTTTTTATGTCAATCTTGCCTATTCAGATGAAGAAGGGGGGATTATTTTTCTCAGAACAAGTAGAAGCAAAACAAACTGGCCATTTTCCACCAAATGACTGAATTTAATTGCTATATGTGGCTTTATTATGTATAATGTACAAATGTATGTGGAGAGTTTGGATGGTATGCACCTACATGAGATTTCATTGCCTTTTGTAATAAAAATGAAAGGTGTCTAGAAGTTTTTGGAAAATCTTGAAATAATAATAATAATTAAAAAAGCAAATGGCAGTGGTGTGAATGGTTTGGGGTGTTTTTGGGTAGGACACATAGAAGAAAACAACTCCAATACAGATTTAACATCATCTCATTGGCTTTAAAGTCATATTATAAGCTGATTATTTGGTGTAACAGGTAAAGAGGAGCAGATTGCTGGACTCACTAAGTAGTCACGCCAGCATTGTCTCCACCATAGACAAACAAACAAACAAACAAAAAAAAACCCAACAAACAAAACACAGTCTTGATCCTGCCTCTGCCACGAATGAGAAAAATCAGGTTATGTGACGCAGTTTTGGAGGAGAATGTCTTCTCATTCCCCTGATAGCTGCATATATCAGGCATCCCTCATCCTGACATGGGCAAAATAGGTCAGTGCTGCTGAGAAGTATTGAGCTTACAAGGCAGTTAGTAGAAAATGTTCAGGAAATAAGAAAATTAAAATAAATGAAGGGTCAGAAAGAAAGTAGGTAAATGTAGGAGTGGAAAAGCCGTTTGTTTGGGGCCAGTTCTCTAAACAGAGGAAAAAATTATTGGAGAAAACGCAACAGGATTTGGACAATAAACTCTTTTAGGGCGCAGATGAGCTCACGGCACGATTATAAATGAAGGGCGAGGTTCCTCCACTACATGTTCATGCATGGCATGTCTACATAAGGAAAGGCACGGGAAACTTCTAGCCATCTTACATCACATGAGCCAGATGCAATTAGGGCCAAAGTCTGCTGCTGTGTGCAGGACACATTTGCTGTCACGTTCCCACCTGGAACTGCTCTGTAACAAAAGTGTCAAGACACTCTGTCCCTCTCTGCTGGGAGAAGGGGAATGGAGTAGAATGGCTCTAGGTTCACCCTGCAGATGTAGGATTAATGTCCAGGATCCCAACTGTTAGCAACATATGGAATATACATATCAAGGATCAAAAAAAGAAAGTAAAAAACCAGAACATATTCAGAACGTAAACTCTTTCATAACAAGTCATGACTTCTCCCCTGTGACTATACTGTGTCCTACACAATCATATCCAGTTTTAGATCATTTAGAAATCAGTCTAATAGACACTAACACATAATTTGTGTCTAGCCTTCCTAAGCCCGTCAACTACCTCCCAGGATTAATTTATATAAGGATGAAAGGTAATTTATAGCTCGGATTTCTGAAGGGGCCTGCAAGCATAAGGGCGTGTCTTCACCAAATGGACGACTCCAGCAGAAACATTGTCAACATGCTGGTCGGTTTTTCCACATAGACAAACCCTTAGGTACTCACAAACTGCTTTTAGCCCTCTTTGGTCCTTCTGAAAAAGTTGGTTTTATGTTTAACTCGCAGATGGATTTACGTCAGTTGTCTCCCATCACTTTACGCCAAGAGACGATTTGTCTCTGTTTTGCATCCAGATTTTTAAGAAGAAAGCCAACCTAGCTGCCCCCAATGCAGCCAAATGCTCTTGGCTGATTTGTCCATTCTTCCCATTCTCTCTGAGTGTAGGACACTCATCACCCCAATTTTCTCATAGGGATAAGGAGATTAATTCTAAACAGACAGAGTAAGACTGTATTCAGCTACTTCAGGAGTAGTAACGCCCCCCCATCCTTTTTTTTTTTTTTTTTTTTTTTTCTTTTGTGAGGAAGAAGTTTAACTGCAGTGTCTAAGTATGCAGACAGATTCATTCATGTGCGTATAACCTCTTGCCAAACCAGCATTCCAGGGCAGGTATTCAGTTAATCACAGTTTGCACAGGAACTGCAGCCAAACCCTCAGGTAGCTTTGTTGTGTTTCAGTCTTTTATTTGCTATAATTCACTATCCTCCACCTGTGGTCTCCGGAACCTACCATAATCAAACTGGGAGGCATGATAAGCAAACCAGCTATTTACCCTCTGGTTTCATGTGTTGTTTTTTCTCCTATTCTTCCACATGAAATTTAATATTGTGCCCAATATATATAAGACATAGGACATCATAAATGGCGTGAAATATACAAAAACTGCCAAGAAACAGTTCAAAAATCAGCCTATATGGTGACATAAATGATTTTTACCTACTTACCCTTAAAAAAAAAAAAAAAAGTAAAGTAAAAATGATGTTATCAGCTGGTGTTTCTGCACCTTAGAAACACTGTATTAATTACATGAGTATAACTTTTGAAAAAAAAAAAGGTAGATGGCTGGCAATATTTAAGTCCTCAATCTGTTTTCGGGACAAATGCTAATAAGAGCACATTCTGAAAGCAGAGTTGAAGATAGGAGAGAACACAAGATCTTTATCAGTCACGTAGCTCATACTGTAATTATACACATTTAAAAATAAATGAAAGATATAGGAAAGAATAAAGTTTTCTAGAAATATTACATACATACATACACATAGAGAGACAAAGAGAAGAGTACTTGAAATCTACTCTACTCACATTAAAGCCAGATGTTTGGACATGGTGCAAGTGGAGTGTGGAGCAGCTGTAGATAGGAAATCCAATCTGAACATGCTGCCAATCTGAATGTGGGGCCTTTGTTGAGCTCTAGTACAGCTCCCTTCCAAACCAAGGGGCAGAGGTGGGTGTCCTCACAGCCTCTGACTGGCATCTGTGCTCCTCTCCTGCACCCGAGCAAGAACTTCTCACTGTAACTGCAGAGGTTACAGTTATCAGTTTATCAACCAATCTCACTTGGAATATGTTACTCTGAACTGATTCCTTTCACTAAATTCATTTTTCACACACATATTCAGAGTCAAACTTTAACAAAAGAAATGAAAAGTTGCTGCATTATAATCTATCAAAAAGCAGATTGTTTATAAAATATAATGACGTATTTATCCATTTTTTGGTTTGCAGCTGAATTTTGAAGCAACATTAAAAACATGTCTTGCATCTCTTTCAAAAGGTTCGCCATCTCCAGCATAACACATTCCAGACTGACAGAAAAGGATAAGGATATTTGTATACATAGATATAGGTGGGTGATACTGATATACAGCTGTAGATGCACACACATATTGCATTGTTTACATAATTTATTTCTCAGCTGAATCTCTTAAGGGTCCTGATACAATGCAGTAACTCACTCAGAATTCTGCACACAGTTTCTAACAAGTATTTAAACATGCTTTAATTTTATTCCTGGAAATATGAAAAGCATTTAGAAAGCTGTTACTCTCTTAGAAGAAAAGCCCACAATATGAATATGAATGCTGGATTAACTATTAAGACTAATGCAACATGTTAATAATATAGCAGTTCACACTGCTGGCTCCTTTTAATAACATAGCGATACATTGAAATTCATGCTACCTGGCAGAAATTGTGTCCATAGTCTCGTATAATCATATTTTGAAGCTGCTTTCAGACTGCATCGACTCAATTCAAATTTCAGGGAAAAAAAAAAAAAAAT